>JAUMHE010000063.1:15545944-15560986 GCA_032359235.1 Enteromius mattozi | reverse complement strand
TATATTTCTGCTGGAGGTCCTGGACATCTTGTTTAGACACATGGCATCATGGATTCTATCAAATACCAACAGATAAATCAATAATTCACTGACTCTGTTAGAAATCTTATAATGGGCCATGGTTGGGTCTTCCACTAGGACGAAAACAAACATAAAAATAAACACAAGAATTAGTCACTGAACACAAAATGAATCTTTTGCCATCGCTGTCCCAGTCCTCTGACCTGAACCCTGATTGAGGGGAACTAAAGAGAAGCACCACCATGGAGCTGGTATTCTGAAGGATCTGGAGAGATTCTGGATGAATGAATGGTTTCTTTTCTCTTATCATGTGTTCTCCAAATTCTTCAGGCATTACAGGAGAAAACTCAGAGCTGTTATCTTGAGAAAAGGACATAGCAATAATTGTGTGCCAGTAATTGTGGCCAACAAGTATTGGAGAGAAACATTCATTTCATCATGAGTTTTTCTCCCCATTTTCAATTGTTTTACTTCACTGGTAGGTTAGAATTTTGTGGGTTTTTTTTTTTTTTTTTTTTTTTGAATGAAAGATCAAAAGAATAAACAATACAGATTTATTTTCACAACCACCTTTGCTCAGATTTACCAAGGGTGCCAATATTAGTGGAGGGCACTGTAAGTAACTCGGCTTAATATGCATTTTTAGTGGTTGACTGTGCTTTTGTAGTGCTATCAAAACCTCACTCTGCTTATTTGTGCAGCCTGACAATGTTTGGGGCGGGACTATTTGTTTGTCCAGCCAATGGCAAGAATTATTGCAGTTCTGTTTGGGAACACTGTTTGTGTTCTTGTATAGCTAGACAGCTCAGAGTGAACGTTTGTCAGAGAAATGCTTGTATGTGGCGCCACCTGGCGTTTAAGATGCTGTTAATAACATTTCCCTTGCTATTTCCAGGATTGCCGAGTTATGAGTTTGAAATTTTCATAGACTGAATATATGCGTCTGCATAAAATATGAAGAGTTCCTTTTGTAAAAAAAAAAATAAAAATAAATTTTTAAAAGTTATCAAATGTTTTTTCATTGTGCATTCCAATTAATCTCAATCAAAATGCAGTTGGGTTAATTTGATTAGGGTAAAACAACTAAA
The DNA here is from genome assembly GCA_032359235.1 of Enteromius mattozi. Classification (NCBI taxonomy): domain Eukaryota; kingdom Metazoa; phylum Chordata; class Actinopteri; order Cypriniformes; family Cyprinidae; genus Enteromius; species Enteromius mattozi. The sequence continues at coordinate 15,559,877 of JAUMHE010000063.1, read as the reverse complement.
AAATACAGCTAACACAATAAAAGCATAATTTAATTGAAAAACATGATTTTTGATTTTTTTTTTTTCTTAATTTAATTTTTTTTTGCAAATGTTACAATATTATTTTCAGCTTTTCCATAAACTCTTGTTGCACTCTTTCAGACAACTGTCCAAGGAGCAGAACAATCTGCAGGAGGCGCTAGAGAAGCAGTCTCTGCAGAACCAGAAGCTCAGCCAGGAGAAAGAGGAGCTGCTCTTTAAACTCATACACCGCAGAGACTCATGCTCCTCCTTCCACCTTCCTTCCGTCATACCCACACAAGTGTCTCCCAGCTGACTGCAGCATGCTCCCTCATCACTATATCCTCACCCTGCCTGGCCTCGGTGCCTTCGCAGCCTTTCTTTTTTGAATTCCAGTTAATTACGGAGTGCTGTGAACATGCAGTGCTGATATGGACCTAATGGCCAAACAAATATTTTTGTACATTGTGTTTGAAGAGACGATTCTTTTCAGGATTTTTGGTTGCTTTTTAAAATAGCTGTGGATGTATGCAGTAATTACTCATGTTAAGTCTTTTTGTTATTGTATTATAGCAGTTCTTGCCAATTTTTATATCGGTTGTTATTATTTTTCTTTCTTTCCAGGAAACAGCAGGTATTGTTAGCAAAGAACAGTTATATTTTTGCCTTAAGATTTTATTGGAGCCAGAGCACTTGAACGTGTAGCATTAATATCTGGGACCTTTTCAGATGCACTTGCACTTTTTTCAGTGTTTTATTTGTTGGAGAGATAATGGGCTTTTGGTGATTACCAATATGCTTTCCATCCTACACTTTGCACACCATATTTCCGTTTTTTTAAATCCTGGTTTTCTGTGGTAGGTAAAGTACTGGGGTCCTATTAGATAACATTTTAGCTCAGGCAAACAGTGTTGTATCAACCAGCACACACATATTTCTGTTTTGTCATTCTGGTGAGCCCAAACTTTAAAACAATAATCAGAAAATGATGTAAAATCACAGTATGCTTCATAAGGTTACTGAATACTTAAAAGGAATAGTTCACACAGAAATGTTAGCATTAGTTGCTTACCAATGGATGCTTTGCAGTGAATGGGTGCCGTCAAAAATGAGAATCTAATCCATTAGTTAACATCTTGTGAAGTTAAAATCTGCGTTTTTATCAGCTGTTTGAACTCACATTGTGACTGCAAAGCATCCACTGGTGAGAAAGTATAACGTTAAATCTCTCCAAATCTGTTATCATGATGAAATCTACATCTTGGATGACCTGAGGCCTGAGTACATTTGGCAAATTTATTTTTGGGTTTCATTTTCTTCTAACTGCAGTGATTTAATTTGCTGGTTTTAAAAGCATGAGTGGTAAATAGGTTGCCTTTGTGCCCGTGTTATTTTTTAATCTCCCCCCTTTTAAGCTATTGTGAATTTGTTGTACATGTTCTGCCTCTCTGTTTACTTCTGAATCCGTGCCTTTGGTCTAAGATGTATCCTGGAAAAAAATCAAGCAATAAAAGCTGCATCAGAGGGACTGTATGTGAAATTCTGTACAGTTATTCCTGAACAAAATAGTTCAAAGAGCTACACTGAGGACATTCCCACACAAATTGCTACACGAATGACAACACAAGTATTTAGCATTCTTGGTTTTACTAAATTAATTCGAGGTATGGTCAAATTAGGCTTTTGAGATCAATGAAATTAACAGATTTTGACCCTAGGGGGCGCAAGGACTCAAGATTAAAACAGGCGTGAGAACTTTTGTTGTTGCTCTGACAAGTTTTTAAGTTGTTTGGGTGTTTCACCTCGACCTGTCAATATGTTTTGAACTACAGCTATATGCAAGTTATTTAGCAATTGTTTAAAAATGTTAGTTTACTATTATGTGAAGTACCTGATGTTAGAAGCCACTGAAATAGCCAAATTAATATTAAAGTATTGTTTATTAATATTACCCCTTTGCTTTTAGTCCCACAACTGACTTTGCCTGTCATGTATAAGGTCACTCACCCCACAACTTTCACTGTTGCATGTAATGAGACACTGATTGGTGGGTGTCTCTCATGACAAATAAGAGCATAAAGCCCGGCTGATTGACAGACTGAGACGTTTGCCCCGTGGTGCCCCCCTATTAGACTACACCAGCACTTAACATGGAGAAGAGCCCGGCTCTTTTTGCTGGTTGAGCGGATGTTAGGTTCACTGCTTCCCTGACTCTTTGACATGTTTGGACAATACCTGCCTAGCCACTAAAGATAAGCACAGGTCAGCCCCCTGTAGTGATGTCAGGAGGTTCCCAGAGCATTTAACAGCCACCTGGAGAATCTCAAGTGTTTTCATTCCAGCCCTATAGTGAACACTAGAGGATGAGTCAACATCCGACTGGATGTCATGGTGTCAATACTTTTTTTCATTTAAACATTGTAAAGAAACTCAGCAAAATAACAAAGTTGTCTATTGTGGCTTGAAATGCCAAGTTGGTGAATGTGCGTTCACTCAGAACATCAAGTAGGCTAGTGACTGACTGCATTATTACACACAAAAGATAGCATATTTGTCAGAAATGACGCATATCAAACGAGGAATAGCCTAATTATATGGTCTGCTGATGTCATTGTTTTTCTTTTAGCGGAAGCCAGGAGCTTTTAGAGGTTCAAATATGGCGTCCGTGCTGATGAGGGTCCACACTAACGAAAAGCAGAACGCTTTTATGAAATATTATTTATCTTTAATATTTTGTCATTGTACAAGGTAGTAGCGCCCATTTTTGTTATTATTAATTTGTTTCCAGGAAATATTTTTTTGCAGTAAACACGTGGAGCATTTATACATGGAGCATGACTATTAAGGATTTTTTAAGATGCACTCGCACTTTACATTTGTCAAAGATATAAAGGTTTTTGTTGATTAGCCTATATTATTGTAGCTAATATTAGCTATAAATATTATAAACGCGCTGCATATACAAATTACCTACATTCATCTATAGTTTAATCAGCTGTTTGTCTAATAATAGCAGTAACAATAATCCGAAACTCGTTATTCAGTAAATTCGGCTATTAAGAAATGCTTGCCGACTTCTTATATAATGCATATTTACTTGTGTGTTTTTTTTTTTAAATGCAACAATGCTTGTTGACCTATGTTACCAAGAATCCATAGATATTCTAATTAGGCCTATTTTTTAATTGTAGGAATGTTTGCTTCTAAGGGGTGCAAATAATTATAGGTCTGAAAAAATAGGTAAACGATTGTTTAAATAATATATAGAGAATTAATTTTCATAATATTTTTATATAAACTAAAACTTGCGTAAGAAAGACGGCTTTTTTTTTTTAAAAGTGAAAATCTGTCATTCCTTCCTCCTCGGATTTGGCGGGAAGGCGCGCGGGTTTTGTCTTGTAGCCATACACCTGAGTTCACGCGCTGTCCCTCGATGACATCATCATCAGCCACATGAATGTAATCCGATACCTGTCTTTCATTCTATTATCTGCTAATTGCCCAGCAGAAGCGTCCCCATATGCATTAACAGTGCGGAAAATAATGTGTTGCCATTAACTTACATCTGCTCTCGCGCGCTGCCTTTGATGATGTGCGAAACGGGCGCGCATTCGAACGCTTTATTTATTACAATTTCAGTTTATTACAGCAAAGATAACCTTTCAATCGTCAGGGGTTGGAGGCAGACACGAATCTTCTCGAATAAGATGATTGCTATTTGGGGCTGCTGAGTTGTTCCTTATCACTTTGACTTAGAACAAAAAAGGTGAAAATTGCACCCCGGGGAAAACAGCTTTGATTAAAAGGTGTGGGGCTGGTTATCACCCCACTTTTTTTACACACCATAATCAGCTTTATTTCCTAAACTCCTATTTCACTGCAGCAGTATGATATTTTCAACACGACATTGGTAAGACAGATGGGGTTTAAACCAGTGGATCATTTCACAATCAACAGATAACGATATCATTTGAAGCAACTAACTGTTTAGACGTAACCAAGACATTATTGACCAACGCATGAATTAAGATTCGCGTTAATAGTGTATTTAGCTAAAATTGTGTTTTTAAAGTCGGACCACTTCACACAATGTGTTTTACAGTGTATCAATGATGTTATAATCGTGATTTACTTTTGCTAACAAATGCACATAATTCATACACAATTGTCTATGATTAGGCTAGCATATTTGTATATTTTGAATTAAAATTCATTTTTTATATTCATATTTTGTAAACACTGGAGATAAAATATCTGCGGTTTAACTGTCACGAGGTTAAAGGGGGGGGGGGGGAGTCATTAATTGGCTGAAATTATTGAGAAGGAAAAAAATAGGCTATAGGCTATTTGCATAATTATTTACTCTTTATAATTCTTTAAAAAGGCTATTTTTTTCTATTTAAGACATCGTAGGGCTATTTTTTTACTTAAAGCGCACAGGCTGTATGGTAACACCACTTGACCCCTTTAGAGTGTTTAAATGATGATTACATATTTTACCCAAACACGCATACATCGATTTTATTTCTATAAACTCGGTACGTGTTTAAAAAGTAGACTATTTCTGCCATATTGTAGCCTATTTGATACATGTTGTTTTACAGGACTTTTCCTCTTCACGTTTCTGAGGGACTTAAAAATAACCTCAAATAACCTCCCCGGAAAGAAATCTGCAGAAAGACATTAGTTGTCGTATATAATAAGCGGAATACTGGTACGCATGTTACTTTAGTGAAGAGCCGAGCGCCTCTTTCTCAGTAGGCTCTCGCTGGAGTGTAATGCCATCAATCTCCACTAGAGCGCAGTCACGCGCGTTCCTCTCCACGTTGGCTCCATTCCTAATTCAAATCAGATAAGATACAACATGTTTGCACTGACTACTCGTCGTAATTTGTCGGGATGATAGCGCCATGTGTCTGGCTGCTTAATAAATCAAGAGATTTGATGGGTAGAGCTGATCACTGAAACGATACCAAATTTATTGTCAAGTAAAAAACGGTAAATTCCACAAAGACTTCAGATTAAGCCTATCATCTTTGCATTCACATTCAAATTATTTAAATACGGAGGCTTCATTATGAGGTGATAAAAGTAGTGTAATGGGCTAGTTTAAATGATTACCTTTGTGGTAGAAAATCTAAATTTGTAGCTTGCACTTTTTTTTTTATAATGCATTTTGCTCACTTTTCCTTTCTTGCAATCTTTATTATGGTTTCCAGTGATTAGATTTCCAAATGTCCCACACACATAAACTGACAGCTTCGATGAGGTAGTGAATGAGTTGTCTCTGTCACTTTGAAATATGTGCTCAAGGTCTTCAGAAACTCCTTCATATGTCTTCAGTCGCCCAGAGATATGGTGAGTTATGGCATTTTTTGCATAGCTCTCATACAGGTGAAAACATGCAGAGGAGATTCAGTTTAGTTAATGGTACACCACCCCTGAAGCAAAGTGTCCCCAGGAACAAAACATAAATTGTTGTCTAAAAGCTGACTATTACAGCTCGACAAAGTCGGACATGAAAACAACACCAAAGTGCATGGATTTAACAGCTTGCTTTTGCACACTATCACATAATTGTGCTAAATGCTCCCAAGTATAGACTGCAGTATTTCCCTTATGGGGTCAAGGACACTGGTGTGCACTTAAAAGGTGACTCCCTTATGAGTCTATATAGGTGCTCTCGGCTGATACAGGTAGACTAATTACTTAGAGCAGGAAGTCTGTGCGCTTTATGAAACTGCCACCAGGGATCTTCCTCACAAGGTTTGTTTTTTTGGAGACACAATAGACCACAGTGTGTTTGAAGTTGTGGTATAGCGATCGCTGAACGTTCCCTACAAATTGGACTGTTGTTTACCGACACACATGGATGCTCACCTGCCCAAATCCTCTATTTATTTACATTAACAATATTTTTCAGGATTAATGGCTTGTTGTCAAGCTTCATCTGTAGGCACCAGGAAGCTCTGGTGCCGGTATTGGGTGAGGATTGCCCCGCGGCCGGGCTGAGAGCGGGAAGGAGCGTGACTGACATGTGCCTTACATCAGTGGAGGATGATGGACAAGAGATGCAGCTTAGCCACATTCCTGCCATACACGAGTCCACACACTCTCTCTCTCGCTTGTTTGTATGTGTCATGTCAATTTATATCATATTTGCAGGAAAAAAAACAAATTTGAGTCAATCATCAGCGAGGATGCGTTTCAAAGTCAGTCCTCTGAGCAAACGTTTCCTGCCATAATCCATCAACCTGTTAGCGCTTTAGCTGAGTCATTCAGAGTCATTCAGTTGGAAAAAAGCCCCGAGAAAGAACTATACTTGTTCATGATAGTTAATTCACCAAATGCCCCCCAAAAATTAACCCAGACATCATTTACTGGCTCTTATGTCTTTTTAAACCTGCATGAGTTTGGGAAATTACCCAAATGACTGTTCACAAAGAGCTTGATTGATCTGAGCAATCTGACCAATCATAACGCTGAATCCTTCATCTTACCTAACAAACATTTTAACTATGTTAAGTACTGAATATATTCACTTCGATGGACTAAGCTTGTTAAACATGTATTGACATCTTTTCACGGTTGAAATTAAATATGTTGAAGATGTTCCGCTTGAACTGATGCAATACAGCCATCTGTCACGACACATAAAAGAGCCACAAAACAACATTTATTGTATGATTTTTTCTTTTTTAAAGAGAGAACATTTTATTTATACTAGAAGTCATCTGCTCTGCTGTCAGGTTCCCAATGTATTTTGTACGGCGTGAGAACATGTGTTTAGTGTGAGAGCAGCATGGCTTGTCGGACATAGCAACAGTTACTAAGGAGGGTGGGTTATGAGACGGGTCAATTCCATATTTTATTTTTAATGATCAATTGTGAGTGTTTTATTAATTTTTTTATTTTATGGATCACAAAAGAAGATATTTTGAAGAAATATTCAATGTTGTTGAATTAATGGTTGAACGTTGATTTGACTTTCAAGATTTTGCAGAAAGATGATTCCCATTTCTTTTTCTTCTTTTATTTTAATTTGTTTGTTTGTGATGTTTTTTTCGGTGCGGTCCAATGTTTTTGATTTGGTGTTTGCCATTTAAAAAATGACTTTTACAATCTGTCAAACAGTTATTTTATTTTATGGATCAGAAAAGAATATATTAAAATGATTGTCTAATTATTATTTAATTATTTATCCATTTATTTATTTGAATTGTTTATCGGATCACAAAAGAGGCTTTTTTTGAAGAATATATCAGTTGTTTATTTGTTTTTCATGCAAAGAAAGACAACGAGGCCCAGTGTTAATTTTGATTGATTGCTGAAAGTCTGATTGTTTTTCTTGGTAGCCATGACTTTCAAAAATAGAGAAATTGAATTTCAAAAATTATTTTATTTTATTTTACAACACAATAGATATTTTGACAATGTTTCAGGCACATTTTTTCTGATACAGTGAAAGTCATGGAGTTTCAGTGTTGTTTCGGACCCCATTGAATTACATTATAAGGACAAAAAAAAACTTTTTATATTGGAAATCAATGCCCGGTTCAAAGATGACACCTTTCAGACATCAGAACGAAAGCTCTGAATGAAGTCAACGTCGTAAGAACATAACATACCACCAAAACAAACAATGAATCAACATGAAAACAGGAAAACAAACAGATATGTACAAAGGCCTAATTGTGCACACCAGGGAGCCGTTAGGGCTGGTTAAAGCCTCTATTTAAAGCCCCATCACCTTTAGGGATTTCACTGGAAACATACGCCACCACAGGAAGACCCCAGGGGCAACGGAGACACCCCCTCTTCCCATCAGCCCATCTCCCCTTTACAAAGCAGAGGCACCCTACCTTGACACCTGTCAACACATTAGGTGTCAAATAAACTACCTTTCAACCTGGGCCAGCAGGTAGGCAACTCAAAGGCCTCACTTGACAGCATGGATCAGTGTTCTTAAGTCCTTGGGCACAATACTAATGGGGCCTGTGTGATCTGTTGCCTCAAACCTTTTTACAAAATAAAGTCCAACTTGAGACAGTCTATAGGTCATTTGTGACTATTTTGCATTGATTTGATATTTTAGTCCAGCAGTATGAATGAGCATCTAACGTTTTTACAGTATTATTATTTTAGGCGCACTGCAGTGAAGCTTCCAGCTGTCGGGATCACAGCAGTTTGACAGTAAATCTTCCTTTATGGCTACTTAAGTGGCAATTTATCTTTAAAAATTCTACAGGTGTCGTCTCAAAGTGGTCTGGATCAGATAAGGCCACGTCCCTCCACCCCTCCTTCAGGGCCAGATTCACTATAGGCATTAAATGAGAAAGTAATTATATATTTAGCACACTCTCTATTGCTGGGGAGACCGGGGCTAGTTGTCACATGAAGATACATTATACAAATGCGTGTTTTTTTTAGCAGTGGTTTGTAGATTGGCTTTTAAACTGCTTTTAGCTGACTGTAGAAATAGGCAAATTACCACATTGTAATTGGTATATTATAATAAAGATTTTGTATTATATTATATAAAGATTTTCTCATTGTGATGGATGATGAAGGGAATTTGGGCTTTGTTTTTCCTCCTATTTATATTTTTTTACACATATATTTTCCTCCTATTAAAATTTTTGTGGATAATTTAATGTTCATAATCACCCTGGAGTGCTCAAAATTGTGAATATGAATGGGAATATACTTCTAGGGGTGCCAGTATTGTATTTGAGAAAAACATTTATTTCATAATGATATTTTCCCCCATTTATAATTGTTATTATCCAATGAAAGGTCAAATTTTTGTGAAGGTTTTAAATAAAAGATCAAAAGGATTAACAATGCAGATTAATTTTCACAGCCTTCTTTGATCATATTTACTGTATATAAAATGTTTATTTTTTATTATTCAAGACTTAAATATATATATATTACATAATGTTTTGTTATTTTAAGGAAACAGAAGGAAACAGCTTTATGTGTAAAAGACAAATAGCTAGTAGTGGAAAGACAACAACAACAAAAACGCAAGATGGACACTGTGTCACTGTGTTAGTAATTTGTATTTTCTTCTCACCGTTGAAAAAAAAAAATAGACTAACACCTAGCAACAAGTTCCTGTCTCTCCTGAATATAATAACAAGTTACTATGCGAACATGCAATGAAAGTGCTTGATGGGAGGTGGTTTGAAATTAAAGCATGTCTGGCTCCAGCATGGTCTGCAATCATTGTATTAGTCACAGAGTGCATTAACGAAATTTACAGTTAAAACATTTGCTTGAAAGTTCAGTTAAAAGTCGTCAGTATACCACCAGCATACCCAAATAAAGCGCTGAAAAATGACACTTCAGAAAGCAGTCTGGTCGATTTTTTTCTTTAACAAGAGTTTGAACCACTAATATTTAGGTGTACTATCTGCACCACTGTTACTGACGACTATAATTCTCATGAAGTTGTTATGCCAGTTGATTTGACTGCAGCAGGATGCCTTTTGCGTCACTGGAGTGTTTTTAGAAACACGCAGTGCAGATGGTAACATGCTAGTTGTCAGTCACCTATCAGGAGGAAACAAAAACATACCGTGTCATAAACACTGACAAAGAGCATTTGTTTGATGTTGGATGTGACCCAAAGCAAATAAAAAAACACGGATGAATCAAAGATATTGACATGCAGAATGTCATGTAACTGCTAATGGATACATTGAGTTTCATAAACCCAAGATTCATCTCTTACACAGCATGAGGAATGATTTTTTTCTTTTTTTTCTGTAGGATGATTTGGCAGTCACAGCATACAGAAGGTACAACAGGTTTATGACGTGTTGGAAATCTGGAACAACATCCTAGAGATATCAGAACTCAGTAGACCTATGTGGTGTCTGTCTTTTTTTTCCCTTTTTTTAAATATTGACATGTTCAGTCAAGCAATTTGTATGCCATCATCCCTCAATGAATGGGAAAATTCTCCAACTTTGCTTCCTCTCTAATGACCTGTAAGCATGTCAGGACTTCAGACGTTTGAAAGACAGCGTTTCTGCGCGCTCGGTACAAACTGACGAGATCAAATATCTCTTAATGCTTGTAATTCACTGTAAATCAAGGTGACAAACCACTATTACTGTGGGTTTTGGGAAATGTGAAAACTCAGCATGCCAGGGGGAGCTGAGTCACTCTAACGCGAATGCAAATAAATGTACAGTTTATAGTGAGGGTGTTTCAAGTCCAAACTTGAATTACGTAGCCCTTCATCAGCAAAGAATAGACTGTTTACCCAGTAATGTTTAAATTAAAAACTCCTCAATGTCAGGTGTTTCTGTGCCTGTCAGAGTTTTGTCACCTGAGACACTGTAGTCTGTCTCTTCTTGCTTGAGGCCTAATCGTTTCTCTCTAGACTGCTCATTTGTCAGATTAGTTGAAATAAAGTGTTGCATGCTTGAGTGATTTTCATGTCACTTTCTCAAGTATATTGTATAAATGTCTTGTTGGTTGCGATGATGCACTTCATTACATTTTAGGACTTCCAGATGTTTAGCAATGTTACTACTGCTATTTAGAATTGGTAGCAATGTACAGATCATATGATTTTGTAATCGGGTTGGGAATAAGGAATGCTTCAGTAACACCACTGTGTACATGGACAAAGCATTTGTTTGTTTAGTATTTTTTGCTTAATATATTTAAAGGTGACATATCATGAAAATCTACATTTTCCAAGTTTTAAGTGCTAAAATCAAGACCCCAGTGCATCTACCAACCAAGGAAATGTGAAAAAGATTAACCCAGTAACTTTGTTTTAGTAAGCCTTTTTCTGCAAGCCTCTGAAAAACGAGCGTGTGTGTTGTGACGTTGCAAAGGGATCTCATTATAATGTTACCGCCCCTTAATCTGTAAATTTCTACACAAGTGACAACAATGTAGCAGATGAAATGCCATGGCGAAAGTTTGACCAAAACATACTAAGAAAGCCTCAGAAGAAAAGAGAACAGTGGATTTATTGATTTATTTACTGTAACTTATATTGCTGCTGCCACAGAGATCTAATATAAACGTGCATTATTTTTTTCCCAGCTGTTTACCTTCAGACATATTTAACTGACTATTTTTGTGACTCGTAGGTTTTTAATGTAAACTTGTGTGTGAATGAGAGCTTAGTTCAGTACTTACATGCCTTTGACAGCGACTTTTTGTCCATGTGCTTCACAACTGTGCACTCAGAAAACCTTGTATCAGAGTTTTTAACTAATATGGTTTAAAACGCATGATTTCAGTGCAATAAGCATGACAATCAGAATCCAAACAGATGTTTTTAGCAAGTACGAGCTGTAATGGCACAGATCTATTCTGGAAAAGGGGGCGGGGACTAGCAGCTCATTTGCATTTAAAAAGACAGACACAGAAAATCAGCCCTTTTCTGCTTCCACTCAGAACAGGCATTTAAAAAATTATATAATAAATAATCTATGGGGCATTCTGAGCTGAAACTTCACAGACACACTCTGGGGACACCAGAGACCTATACTGCGTATTGTAAAAAGGGGCATAATATGTCTCCTTTAAAATAATAGTTCACCCAAAAAATTTATTGGCCATTCAGTATGTAGATGGGTTTTTTCCTCATCTAAACAGATTTTGAGAAATGAGAAATTTTGATGTGAGAAGACAACAGAAGTTTTTCACTGGAGGAATCGCAATTGTGAATTATGGACAAATGTATTATTCAGAAATGATGTTTTAAAGTTAAAACGCCTTAATGATTTACAAACATGAAGATTTTCATGTCACAAGACGTTAACTGATGGACTGGAGCGGTGTAATTGCTTGTGGATTATTGTGATGTTTTTATCAGCTGTTTGGACTCTCATTCTGATGGCACCCATTCACTGCAGAGCATCCACTGGGGAGCAAATGATGTGATGCTACTTTTCTCCAAATCTGTTTTGAAGAAGAAATAAACTCATATAATAAACCTGAGGGTGAGTGCATTTTACGCAAATTTTCACTCTCAGTGAATTATTCTTTTAAGGTTTGTTCTCGAACTGATTTTACACAGCCACTGTACAAGTTGTGAAAAGTCATTAAAACATTTTTTTTGCAAGATTGTTTTATATCTATTATATATATATTTGGCATTGGAACTACATTTCTTATTCAAAAATATAATTTGTTCACAATAAGATCAATCAGATGCTTTTAGAAAACATAGGATGAATTTTTATTTCATGCTGACTTTGAAACAATGCAATTAGCTTTTTATACCTATTTTTACCTTACTCAGTCTTAGGTTACTCATCTATTATTTTCAGACAGGTGATGGGCAGAGCCCAGACATACGGGTTCACAGATTATAATTGTAACTGTATAATTAGACTTAAAAGAATCATTCAGTCTCTGCCTGAAGGGACATTGATGAGAAATTAATAGAATGCCATGTCTCTCACTCAAAGAACTGAGTTGATGCTGTGCAATTTAAATAAAACTGGTATATATCACAACAGATAGACACTGCAAATTATCCAGAGACAAAAAGCCTTGGCCACATACCAGAGTTTTTATATGAAAGGCTTAAGCCACGCCTGTCAGTATCACAGAAACAGACAGGAAGTGGAAAACATTTCCAAAACTAATTTTACTGATTCAACATGCTGTCTGTAAAAAAAAAAAAAATTATAAAAATAAATAAAAAGCTAACATGGTACTAAAATCTCATTTAGTGTCAGAGCAGTGTTCAAATGTCGTTCGGCTTTGGTAACAAACCACAACGCTAGCGAGTTACAGAGACTAATAACACCCCAATTTGTGGTTGCTTCTCTGGCTTCGTTGGAAACAGTGGCTGCAAGCGAAAACTCACCCCAAACAGCCACACAGGAAAGCGGTTGAAGGATTAAGGCATCAAGCATGTGAAAACTGATGCTGCCTTAAATGAAAGCCATTCTGTCATCTCCCTTCACAAGAGTACACGTCAAAACCTCTGCTCGCAGAACACAAGAGGATAAAAAACTCCCTTGTTTTATGAGCACCAAGTAAATCAGGCACGCTAAACAATAAAAGAGGTAGCATGAAAATGCTAGCATCAAATGTATGAATATTGTTATATTCCCAATGGGTGGGGAGGGAGCTCGAGTCAAAGTAAAGCCTTTGGCCGTTGGAGGTGAAGAAATGTTAATCCTGAATTAAACGATCTGGCACTTTACAAAATACGAGACAATTACACGGATAATTATACCAAGCCTTCACACAGTGCCCGTGGGTCACAATTAGCATAATGCAGGCTTCACACAGGGAGCACTCGAGCGTCTCCAGGTGTGCCTGTTACAGTTCACAGACCTACTGAGGAGGTGAGGAGTGTGTGTGTATACAGGTGTGACTGTGTGTGTGTTTGTAAAGGTGTGGGTTTGCATAAAGACTTATTTGCAGCAAGATTGACAACTGGCATTGTGATTTAGGCCTTGAGCATTATTATTATTAAGTTATCAGAATTAAAATGTGTTCCTATTTGTTCTGTCTCATTATGCATGCTTCATGACTGCATGTAAATAAAAATGTATAATAGTAACACATTACAAGTAATACAAGTTATGTAATCTACGTTAACTAATAAAGAAACACATTGCAAAATTAGCAACTTTTAGGGAGTAACCCAATAATAATGCATTACTTTTAAAAAATAACGTTTTCCAACCCTGAAAATAACAGTAAATAAATACATAGAACATAAACTTGAATTTTTTGTAATATTTAATACAATTTTCCACAATATTTAATTAAAATATACAGTGGGTATGGAAAGTACTCAGACCCCCTTACATTTTTCACTCTTTGTTATATTGCAGCCATTTGCTAAAATCATTTCATTTTTTTCCTCATTAATGTACACACAGCACCCCGTATTGACAGAAAAACACAGAATTGTTGACATTTTTGCAGATTT
>JAUMHE010000063.1:15529762-15545727 GCA_032359235.1 Enteromius mattozi | reverse complement strand
GATCAAAAGGGTGCTTCTACTAAATACTGAGCAAAGGGTCTGAATACTTAGGACCATGTGATATTTCACTTTTTCTTATTTAATAAATCTGCAAAAATGCCAACAATTCTGTGTTTTTCTGTCAATATGGGGTGCTGTGTGTAAATTATTGAGAAAATTTAATGAAAAATTTAAGGAGTCTGAATACTTTCCCTACCCACTGTACGTACTTGTTAGGAAACAAACATACTTTTTCACTGATCAATCAGATGTTGCCTGATGGATTATATTATTATCTTAGATGTTCTGTACCTTACTGTGCACGTTTTATACATGCAAGTTAATACAAAAACCTTGAGTGAGCTCATGCAAAATGTTAACCAATAATTAACGCAGCAAATTCTGGTTCGTAACGCCCAGTTTTCAAACTCCAAACAATTCCTGATGGATAAAATCAAGTCCTGACCTACATTTGTTCTCAATTCACAGAGGCAAAATAGATTGCAAGCCGTCATTTCTAAATGGTACTTTGCAGTAAACACACTCATTATTTTTAGCTTGGTCAGGAGGAGATTTGGTTATTAAATTAGAGCCCCACAAGGAAACCGATTCGTCTTTTGAGACACATTAACATTGCAATAATGAACATCATTTGAATTACCTTTAGATAAACTAAACATACTAATTATGCAGTATTTTAACACCATTTATTGGTGTTTAACTGCCACGCTGCATATACATATGTACCAGTGAGTTTATAAAAGCCGTTTAATTGTATGATTCTTCTAATAGGGGCCTTGGAGGCAGATCTTATGACATCTTTCTTAGATGTTATAGCCACCTCAGGACGGCCATCTGTACAGCCAGCTTGGCTTCTCTCATTAGATCACCATCATCTATTGCGGACGACGTGTTCACAGCCAAAACATCTGTCTTTACTGTACGTTGTGTTTGTTGGGCAACTATAACCCCAGCTGGTCTGTGGACACAAATAGAGTAAATTCACTAATAGGGGAACTAACTTGTTTGAAGTTGTATCCTCACCATTTAAAGGGACAGTTCACCATGTCAAACCTGATATTCATTCCTCGGTGTAGCACAAAAGAAGATATTTAGAAGAATGTTGGTAAACGAATGGTTTGGTGACCATTGACTTTCAGTGTGCATGGACAAAAAAAATATTCTTTTATGTTTCACACACTGTAAAAATAAATAAATGAATAAATAGCTGGGAAAAAATGTAAAAAGATACTCCCATTTAATCCTTAATAATCTATTTAAAATAATAACAAAATAGACTATTTAAATTTGTGCTAAATGCAAAGCTTTGTTCAGACAATAAATTCAAGACAAGGCAAATTTTTGCCAATAAAAAAAGACAATAAACTGATCCACCATGTTTAAAGCCATATACTTATAGACACTTAATATGCTATCTTTGTTTGTCAAAGTACAATCATCCTACTAAATACTGTATAAAATGTTAAGACCGCAACACAAAACACACAAACATAAAATCAGTGACGATCAACAAGAGCAAAAAGATAAGCATGATAACACAAAAAATAACTAATAAAAAATGTGTGTTGTAAACAGTGAAGCTCAATTAGATAAATTTTTGAAAAATATTTAATTAAGTATGTTTAGTTTAAACCTTCATAAACCATTTCAGAATGTATTTCAGGAGCAAGAAAATACATTTCCAGTCTTAATATATAACAAATATACAAAAATACTATAATATAAATATGGATGGAATAGATCTAAACTAGATTCGTTAAAAAAATTAACAATGTTTAATGATTAATATACTGTAATATTGTATTTTTTTGGAACATTGTTAAGTATTTTGAAAAAAATATATTTTTTCTTAAATGTATGTGAATGTAGTTTCTTGGATTTAAATACATAAGTGAATTATTCCTTCAACACCTTCCACGTAAATCTGATCTAAAGATAGATTCTAGAAGGTGATATCAACCCGCTTTAACTTTATCTGCCTTCTATGGCATTTTCCCTCCACAGTTGACCCCTTCAATGATTTAAGGTTGTAATTTAAGTACTGTGAAGTCATTGGTCCATCTAAGTGCTTGTCATTATGGACTCTCTGGCTCCAGTCCAGGCCCTGAGGGCTGCTGTCACGGACATCATCAGGACTTCCTCTTCTTGAGCAGCAGGGCCCCCTGCCAACACTACAGCCACAACAGGGGGGTTAAACCAACTAAAGACTACTCAGCTTGTCAGCTTTGAGCTTATAGACTCCTTCGGCTTGACATTACGGAACCCTGCAATCATTACAAATCTTCAAACCGACTCCATAGGACGTTTTCTGCACGTCACCAAAGCAATCAAGCTAATAAATCACATCACCCGCTGTAATCACACGCGCAATTCAACTCCATTGTATTTCGAATAATTGCGCACGGACAATGCATAGACATAAAAATGAGGCAGAGCAATTTTTCTGCAGATGACAAACAATAGCAGCTCACATTTGTCTCACCAAACTGCCAGGCGCGATGCTGCGCCTCCTCGCCGTAATTTATGCAGGGCTGAAAGCCGTTCCAGAGCGGATCAGGCCTTCTGCTGGTTTCACTCATCCTGGTGCCCAGACCTGCTCTCTTGTTCTTCCAAACAACTGTGACTGTTTTAATTCTGCTCACTGATTAGCCCGAATCAATTAAAATCGCCATGCTGGGCCCAACAGCAGCACAGCATGGGGCACTTAGAAACACATTCATCAGCCCCGGCCTCTTAATCATGCTTTAATTACAGCGCGGCTCTAGAGAGATGAAGGGCTACATTAGTGCAGCGCTGCTAGTTCCCGCAACGCTGACGGTAAAGTTGCCTCACTTGAGCAAAATAGTTCACTTCTAATGGCTGTAATTGGCGAATCGTAATTTTTCAGTCAGGTAATAAAGTTTCAAGTAGGAGCCATTAGACCAAACAACCTGGCATTTTCGCAAAATGCTACTTCGGATGTTGAACTAATTTCTGACACACGTACACAGGTTTCGCTAAACACAATCAACCTTGTTTGACCAAACATGAGTAGCTCAGGATCGCTTTCAGCACACACAACACGCTTTGTGTTCCCTGGATCTAAAGCTGGACATTTATGTAGGGTATCAGCGAGGATAGCGTTATTTGAAGGCCAATCGATAACGACTTGTCAATTAAAGCTGCTTTTACTCTAATCCTCCCCTCACTGTGGAAAGACTCCGCCATAAAGGGGAAAAAAGTGAATCGCTTTAATGCCATCTAATGACGTTACCTCCAAAATAGCCCCATACTGCTGGGAACAAGCTAATCCATGCCTGCTCCTTTTCTAGTGGTGGTTTTCAAACTAGCCGCCACTCCTCCCACTCCTAAACCTCTCCTGGAGAGCCAACACAATAGACACCTGCAGGAGCTGCCGTCATCCCAGGTTCCCAAAACAACTCGCTCATTACGAGCGGCAGGACCCGAGCTCTGCAGTGATTAGTGCAGTGCTCACGATTGCTTCCTAGCCTTCAGCTCTCCGACGAGGGGCATTCCGGCGTTTGCATGGCCTTTCATCTGGTCATCGCTTTCATTGCATGGGGTGTGATATGAAAACATGCCTGCCCTGAAAGACTAGTTAAAGGTGCACTTCATGTGTATTGTGAATTGGATGTATCGTAAATAAATGAATGGTACTCACATTTGTAAAAATATGAGATCAACAATTCAGTCTTTTTTAGCATAATAAAACTTTATTTAATATAGATCAGGTTGCCTTTAGTTTATAGTTTTTATTCACATTTTGAACTGAATTTTGTTTTTGGTTTTTTTTTTCATTTTTATTTTATCCAAAGTTTTAGTGGTTTTGTTTAAGTGTTATACATTTACATTAATGTATTTTTTGTTTTGTTTTAGTTAAAATTAAAATGAGAAATGTTGGCCTGGCAACTAACTAAAATAAAATGTTTTTCATACTTACCATTTATTTTATTTTAGGCAGTGAACTGTTTTTTATGGTTTCAATTTTAGCTTTCATTTTAGTTTTAGTTAACTGCAATAACCCTGGTCACCTCATGACAGTGTTGTTATTTTTAATTAACACTAAAACTGCTAAAAACTAATGTCAGGAAGTAAAATAAGGTTGAAATAACATCAAATAAAGATATAAAAAATTTTTTATTAAAAAGTAAACAATACTTAGAATTATCAGTACCAAAGTACCAAAATTTTAATTTTAAGTAACACAAAAACTGCTATAATAATTGCAGGAATTGAAATAAGGTTGAAATAAAATAAAACAAATTGATTAAAAACATATTGTGTAAATAAAAATGAGAAATGCTGTAGAAACGTATGAGATGAAGTACTAAATATTACTAAAACAGTGCTAAAACAAAACCCTAGCAGAAAAGACAAATGCACATTAAATTAAAACTAACAATTAAAATAAATAAATAAACTCTAGTTAAAAAAAGACATAAATATTCTTTTACTAAAATAACACGTTCTCATGCAAAGATCACATGACCAGACAAATACTACTGGCTTAATCTTTCTATTCTACACTACTGCTGAATAAATTAATCATGGCTGACTGCTAATAGCTCATTACTTTTTTTATTTACAATTTTTTCCAATTTTCAAAATGTCTAATTACCCAGAGAATCGGGTGAGTTTTTGACCGTCCAATCCGATCTCATTCATGCATGCTATTGCCATGGGCCTCTTTAGCTCTCAACCATTCAGGCCTTGAAAAGAAGACAGATTAAAGCTTTCCTTTAGTTGTCCCTACATAAGCCTGTCTTTCTCTGAAAGCCCCAGGGCTTTGATGACTCACTTTTGTGACAGGTGGAATGGACATAAAGGATTCAGGAAATGAAGATATTTTAAAAGATATTCTTAGATTTGTCTTCCTTTTTTGCATCAAAAGCTGAAACAGATTGGGAGTTAATTGGTCACATGAATTTATGCCTGAGAAAATATTTACTTCAAGTCATATGTTGGCAGTTCACTTTGTGTGACATTTAGTGTGAGATCTATGCTTCTCCAAATACTTTCAGCGGATTCACACACGCAGAACGTCCAATCACAGTCCATATCCCACCACTTTTGGGAGTTGTCTGGAGAGAGTTATTTCAGAGTGTCGGCGGTGGAGGTAGAGCATCCCTGTGTGCCAAGAAAAGCCCTCGCAAGGGAAGAGCGGAGGACAGATGGCCCTTCCATTCGAAAACAGTGCTTGGTGTGCTGCAAGAGAGACTCTGGAGATAGTTTGGACTTTTCAGCAAGTTAAGAGTCAGAGAAAGCAGATGCTTCTGCATATGGTTTCATTCAAATGATTCATTTCATTAGTGGGATTAATGCCCTAAAAGTTATTAGGATTTATTTATTTACTTGATTAGCTCTTCCTGCCCTTCTCTCAGGGTGCCTATGTGTTTATTAACCAGACAGTCACACCACTAGTTAGTTAGTTGGCTAGCTGGCTGGCTGGTTAGTTAGTTACGTCACAGCTATTTTTCCCATACCCTTCTGCCAAGGTTACTATGTGTGTTTACAATCAGATCACTAGTTAGTACTGTTTTGATCTTTCTGTCGGGGCCATTATGTTTTATCATGTTTTTATGAGTACACTTAAGTAGTTAGTTAGTTAGTTAGCTAGTTTTTTCCTCTTTCTACACATTTGTAAGGTTCCTTATTTGTTTCAAACATAAACATCATCTAACTAGTCAGTTAATTTATTATTTGGTTTTGCTCTTTTTTAATCCTTCTGTCGCTGATTAGTTAAATTTTTTTAGCTAGTTGTCTTTTCTCTGTCTTCCCTTCTGCCAGCGCATATATGTATTTACCTAAGATCAGATTACTAGTTAATTATAAAAGGCTAGTTAATTAGTTAGTAAGTTTCTCTTTCTGCCGGGGTCCATGCTTTATTAGTTAGTTTTTATAGTTAATTAGTTAGTAAGTTAGGTTTTTTTCTCTTTTTGCCGGGTTCCATGCTTTATTAGTTAGTTTTTATAGTTAATTAGTTAGTAAGTTAGGTTTTTTTCTCTTTCTGCTGGGTTCCATGCTTTATTAGTTAGTTTTTATAGTTAATTAGTTAGTAAGTTAGGTTTTTTCTCTTTCTGCCGGGGTCCATGCTTTATTAGTTAGTTTTTATAGTTAATTAGTTAGTAAGTTAGGTTTTTTCTCTTTCTGCCGGGTTCCATGCTTTATTAGTTAGTTTTTATCATTAATTAGTTAGTAAGTTAGTCGTTTCTCTTTCTGCCGGGATCCATGTGTTTACCTAATATCAGATTACTAGTTAATTATATAATTAGCTAGTCGAGTTAGCTCATAAACCTCAGTACACTTAGTTTCTGTCTTGTTTTTACACTTTTGTGAGGTTGCTTATATGACATCTTCTAACTAGTAATTTATTTAGCTATTTAGTTTTCCTGTTTTAATCCTTCTGTCAAAGTCTAGTTTTTATACTTAATTAGTTAGCTAGTTAGTCTTTCCTGTTTCTACCTCTCTGTCAGAGTCCGTATGTATTTGCCTGTGATCAGATCACTATTTAGTTAGTTGGCTGTGCTCTTGTCCTCTTGTTTTAACTTAAAATAAACATCAACTTACTATGTATTTAATTTTTTTTTTAAAAATGGTGTAGAAATTATATTGGAAACATTTTCACTCAGAAATTGAAAGCAAATTTCACAAATAAAACAGCATCACACTGAATTAAACATGGATTTATTTATTTGTTTACTTATTTATTTATTTAGTAAATCTGCAATAATCTTTGTTTTATTTTTCCACGTTTCTAGACTATACTATCAAGCATAAATATAATCTCACTAGTTTCAACCCTTCTGTCAAGATCTATATGTTTTATTAGTTAGATTTAAGAGTTAGTTAGTTGGTTAGTTGGTTAGTTAGTCTTTCCTCTGTTCTACCCGTCTGTAAGGACCCTTATGAGTTTAGGGAGCATAAAGATCAGATTACTTTGATCTGGAGTGGCAGATTATAAAGAATACAACAAGTCAGAGACAAAGAACACAATATCAGAGACAAGCAGGTAATGAATATGGCATTTAACGCAGAGGAAGTGGGCGTCCCTCATCAAGTGGGCAAACTCTCATTAGAGGCAAATCCTTGACAGATTTCACAAAGCCCCCTTTTGAAGTCTTGGCTCACTCAGATACTGCCATTCAGCTCTAAAGCTCCTAAGAGAGAGTGAGAAACCCCACGTGAAACCGCTTCTGAGTAAATCTAAATCTGCGACGGAGAACAAAAATAGTTTAATTTTACATGCTCTTCAAAAAGTTCATTCTTGTGAGTGTGCGCTTACAGTTTATTAGCACCGAGAGAGATAAGAAAAACACAAAATACAGTCATTAGGCAAAATATTATCATTCAGAGTTAACATGGCTGCTCTGGGCAAAGAGCGCAGAAAGTTGCATGCCGGGTAAAAATACCTTCCTCTCCCCAGCAGAGGTGCCAAGCCCCGAGGCAGAAGGGGCGTGGAGTTTGCTGGAGCTCGCCGGCACCTCGGAAAGCCCAGAGCAAACAATCTGTCGTGACAACAAGATGGTACCTTCATTATCGGCTTCATCGCCCCACACCTTCTCCTCATCAGCAGAGCGGGCTGACAGCTGAGGTGCCAAAGCTAGGCGGGCACTGCTGCACGGCACTCTGGGAAAGGGACTGTTCCTGGTGTGCCTGATGTCCCAGGTGCTGCAGATCACACATGCGTACTCAAAAAAAGGAAAAAAAAAAGTTACCGTGCACACACATACACACACAAACAGACCAGTAGCTACAGATAGTGTTATTCCAAAAACAACAATTAATCCTGTATAAGCATCAAGCTCATTTGATACGGAGAGCAAAAACACTAAGGCGTACACTGGGGTTGTAGACTAAACATCATTCCCTTATTTTAAGTGTGGCACCGTAAATTTAAATTCCTGCCAATTTCATAATTGGCTGGGGATGACAGGTTGGGTTTGTGTTTAGATGGAGCGACAGTGTTTTGTTATGGCCGGGTAATAACTCCACGCTCTGTGATCTCTGAAAGCTTCCTCACGTCTAAGTGTTCCTCGTTTCCTCGAAGTTAAGAGCGTCAGGGCTGAGCCGTGCTCTTCCCCTGGGGCGCTGCAGGTGTGTGAGCCGGACCGACAGCACTAGCAGATTCCTGACATGAAGGAAGAAGAAAATAAACAAAATACGACGCAAGAATGTCACATTAAAACACTATGAAAGCCGAAGCTGTCAGGCCTCTTTGAGAAGCGAGGGCCCTGTAAATCCGCATAGTGCTGATTCAGTGGCTTCAGATAGAGTGAGAGGCGCTTGGGGGAATATGTGTGAATCAGAAAGAATTCCCTAAAGCATGGCATCCGGTGAGAGAGGGCTGGGCCTGCTTGACTAATGCGCCCATATAACACCTTCACCACAGACACCTGAACTGGCAGCTGAACCGCGAGAGCAATAAAAGAAGCTCAAAGTGCATTGTGTTAATATTGAGTAGTAAGTAAACTATGAAATTGCTCTGATGCAAACAGAAGTCTCCTGACAGTCGCGTATGTGCGAGTGCGAGCATGTGTCGTCACTGCCATAAAAAACAGCTTGCGAAAGCAGCACGTGCACGAATGTTAATACACGCTGAGACGCATAAACAGGGCACATCACATTGTGTTTGTCATCCAAGTCACATTCTCACACTGTAAGTTACCCATAAACCTCTGAGATATGTTGATAGGCCTGTCATCATCTTCGCACAATTTTCTTCGCAACTCCATGCAACCTAATTAGAGACCCAAATGTGCCATTGACAAATGCGGAACGTCTCGCAATATTTGAGTACATGAACAATAAATTACCATAAACAATACACTAATAAAACACATTAAATTATGCCATAATCTCAAGCTAATTATGTACAGTCAAAACTAAATAATCACATCAGCCTTTATGAATTCTGAAAAGATAAATAAATTACTTTTATTCCCACTAACAAGGCAGACATGCTACTCGTTGAACACAGGCTGCATAAGTCAAATGCATTTAAAGCCATGGGAAAAAATGTCAGTGTTTAATAATTTGTCTAAATCTAAATGTAGTTCAAGAATTTATTCATAAATTTTATTTTATTGTTTTTGTTTTTTATGTAAAAATTCTGGCTATAATTTTTATGTGGGTCATAATTTTAACATTTATTTAATAAATAAATAATACAAAATGGCCACATTATGCATTTAATATTTTAATATATATATATTAATATGTTTTAGTTACTAAGCCTTGTTTATATATATATATATATATATATATATATATATATATATATATATATATTTCATACATTTCTAACATCTAATATATATTTGGGCATACATTTGAAATATATTTTGGTCAGAAAAAAAGACAAATGTGAAATGTGCTTTCTAAAGGTATCTACAAAAAGAAATTATAAGATACTATTGTTTTTATATAGCCTATAATATGAAATATTAAGATGTAAATAAAAATGTCGGTCAATAGAGGTTTACAAGGGTGTATAGCCATTTTTCTAAATCCTTCTGCAGAAAATGACTGCCTGTAATTTTATGTGGGTACTTAAGATGAAACTCTCTGTTCTTATTAAACTAAAAGATTAATATGATTAAGATGAAGAAGAATTACGGTATTGAAGGTAATCCTCCTTTTAGCTCCTCAAAGTAAACTGTTGTGTAATTAGTGTATCAAAAGTATCACGAGCCGGAATCAAAGCTGCGTGTCTTGACATCCCTCATAGGAGAAGGACAATAAGTCTGAAGGAAAAGACTTGTCTTTGCATGCCATCTGTCCTCAGCTCTGACGCTTGCTCTAATTACTGCTTCTCCCTTGGCTAATGCTCCCTCATTAGGCATCGGGAGCATGTGCAATCCACACAAGCACTGAGAAATTTGCACTAAAAACGCTAGCTGGAGCCATAATGGGATCAGAAAATCTGTCTGGTGCGAAAGGCAATTCACACTCGCGGCTAAACGCTCATTTTGCTTTTCTGTCTCTCTTAAATTTGTGCATCATCCACTACAACAACGCTGCTCCAGCTTCAGATTTTTGCTCCAGAATTGAAGTTTCACTAATGTCCTCCCGGACAGCACGGTGCTTCCAAAGACAACAAAATCGCAATGCAACATAGAAAAGAGTTGGCAGATCTTGTTTCAGAGGGGATTATTTTTGTTTATTCACCACGCAACAGTGTTAATTGATCACTGCTTAAAACATCTGAGAAGTTCTCAATGCTTTATGAGAGCAATTATGAGTTTTTATCTGGAATCCAAGCTGTGCAGGGCTCCAGACAAAAAAAATCCAGCAAGGAGCCATTGGTTCCAATAAGATAAAAACGTAGGCGCCACAGAATAAACGTGATTTTATTTTTAGTTTTTAAACATTTTGACATTTTCAATCATACTGTCATGTGTAATCCTTTCTTGTATTTATCAGCATTTTAATCCATCTTGTAGATTAACTAGCCCAAATGTTTTTGTTTGTTTGGTCGTTTTTAAATATAGACAATCAGATATGTCTAAATGTCAATCCAAAAATTTTCAATACACAAATAATATATAATACTATAATATAATATAATATAATAATAATAAGCTGATACTGTGATTACTGGACGGAAAGTACGCTGCAAACAGGCTAATATGAAGCTCATGCATTAACAGAACACAGCATTAGATCTTGATAACAACAAGTCATAGTAGTAATAGATTAGTAATATATTAGTAAAAGATTATAAATGAGAACTTTTAACGATTTTGCCTATATCCATACAGCATTACCTGTTGAATTTGTTCAAGTTGTGTACGAAATAATAGACACTGCTTTTGTGCTTTTCGCTTTGCACGCCTCCGTCATTTTGATCTTTCTCGTGCTGAGTATTGAACTGTCTTCTCCTGTATTCTACTTTACAGATGTGAATTTTCTTTTTCGTCAGCCTGAGGTTTATTCGTGACACTTTTTGGTGTGCTTTTACATTTGCTATAAATAGAGCTTCTTATATTAAAAACTCAAAAAACACAACTCTGCCCATATTTAAAAAGTAACGCAAAAGTAACCTACCGCATTACTTTCCATAAAAAGTAACTAAGTAACGTAATTAGTTACTTTTTTTAGGGAGTAACACAATATTGTAATGCATTACTTTTAAAAGTAACTTTCCCCAACACTGGTCACCAGTGGCGACCTCAGCAAAAATTTAATTCGCAAATTAATATTTTTGGTCGCAAATGCGACCATTTTAGTCGAAGTCTCTAGCCCTGAATCTGTTATTATCTTTAGGGTAACGTTAGTAGGTGAGTTCTTGCGCACCGCACAGCACTTTCTTGTCTTGTTTTTCTTATTGTGTTAGATTTTTGTGGTTAATTTCTCCTGTTTTGGGTAACCAACAAAGAACAGAAGAAATGAAAAAAAATACACACTGAATGTGTTGAAGTAATTAAAATTCACAGATGTAAAGCCCCCCTTTTTTCTGTAAAGCTCACGTTTGTCATTTGTGCAAAGCAGGAATCTCAGTACTATTTGCTGTTATCTTTACAGCAATCAAAGCAATGGGAAGGGTAACCGCATACGGCTTTAGAACTGTAATATCAATTGTCATCATTAAATCATTGCAACATCATTGCTGTGATGTGAGCATGGCTCAAGGGTTTTCACTGCATTCCTCAGAAAGGACTGTTGGCATCAGCTGCCAAGGAAAAATGTGATTTATATTCGATTCAAAAAAGGCATAGTAACCACAGATATGAAATTTCTCTTCATAGTATTTATGTATTGTGATGGATGTTGTAAAGTTGCATCATTGAGGTTAAACACCTCTGTCTAATTCACTTCCTAAGGTCATGAGGCCTATTTGAGTAACATCGCATCATTTCACCAAAATGTCAAACGGAGGTATCAGTTTATTATGCTAATGCATATAAGCTTATTGAAGTTCAATATTTCAACTCTGTTAGGTATGTAAAATACTTCCTCTAGTATTTCTGCTGTAATTATGGCAAAGCGTCTTGTTTTCAGTTTGTATTAACACAAACTGGGAGTGTTGAAATATAAAATTAATTAACCAGTGCTGCAGGGATGACATATTTTTGGAGGCTAAAACACGGAAATGCGCAAGCATTTTAGTATATCCAGTTTCACTGTCCTGTGGTTTTACGGTTAACTGCTTGAAATGAGGTCAGGTTAACACAAACTTCATTCTACCACATGAAACACAGCAGTAATAGCCCACTTGTGATTTTCAAAGCTTTTACATGTCTTGAATTGAATGAGAATCGTTCAATTGGGAACTATTTTAATATGATTAATTAAAATCTGCAATCTTTTTGCAGCACCCATGTAAATTTATTGAGGCTCATTGTTAAGAACTACAGTAATAAAGGCAAAGATGCTAAATATTATGGCATAGTAATTACCTTAATTGAAAACATTGAAATTGAGTGATACTACCAAATTTAAAAAATATATATTTCAAACACATTGTGACAGGATTGACATACAGAAGCATTTTGTGGTTAGTAAAATTAATGTTTGTAGTTTGCAACCACATATTTAGTTGGTGGTATAGTAACAGTTATTGGACAATGACACAAATTTTGCAACATTTACTAAGTTGAACTGAATTGAGCTGAATAATGACTCAATTGTCTTCTGTGGAGCTGCTTTGCAGGTGAAACTGACTTTGTTTCATAATTGATGAACTTTGGAACACTGATATAGTTACTGAACTGAATTAACCCTTTACAAAGACCCGCCCCCCTTTGTAACTATTGCTATGTCTGTCAAGCCAAGGTGCTCTCACGCCACACATCATGTTCTCACGCAGTAAAAAATACATCACGGAGCAAAGTGGAAACTGACAACACGCCCATACAAAACACAGAGCAGGTTCATTTTGCTGTGAAACAAACTCTCAGCTTTCAACTTTTGTCTTTTGCAAGAAATTCAAAAAATAAATAGCGTATTGTGCTTCTAATGTGTCATGATAGATTGGTATAACGCCTCGGTTCAAGCGACATGTGAAGTGATCATCTCCTCCTCTTTACTAGTTATAGCATGGAATAAACATGAATGAGCATCAGATGGTATTTTGTTTCAGCATGCGTTAAGATATCAATACAAATGATTTTTGAAGTTCAAGTCCACCGACGGTAATACTCTCGTCTAGTAGAACTCTGCATTATGATTAGTCAGATCATCTGTCAATCAAAAATTAATTTAAACAACTAAACCGACCTGAAAAACGACACTACAGAGCTGCTTTACAGCTGAAATGAAATAGTTTCATCATCGATGAATTCTGCAACACTGACTCTGTTTTTGAATTGAAATGAATCAACATCAAGTTGTTGTGTGCTGAATACTAACATTATCGCTTTCTGAGCTTCTTGATAGATGAATTTCACATTAACACTAAATTCCCTAATGTGCAACTGCTTTGATCTGCGTTGCATAAAAGTGATCGGCCCCTCAATGTTTATGTCAGTTACCTCTCTGGTAATCAGAGTTGCAAAAATACGATTTCCTGAAAGTTAAACCGAATCTTTCGTACGATTTAGGCCTGTTATTATTTCTCAACACAGTGGTTTGCTCTTCCTTCAGAGGCACAGAGAAATCTTAAAAGAGGTGATGGAGGACTGAAGCACGTCTCCAGTTCTGTCCTGTTCCCAGCTCTCCTCTCTCCCACACAGAGACCCACACCCAGCCCCTGTCCATCTGCACCGGCAGGCACCTCAGCTGGGAGAGTCGCACGCACCAGCCTCCCTCTTCTGTTCAGGTCAGAGTCCTTCACACGCGATGACATCATCATTGTCTGTCAGTCACAGAAAGCTGTGGGCCTCCTGTCTCAACGCAGACTTCAGCCATGCCAACAAAGTGCCTGCAGCGCTTAAAGCCTAAGCATTACAGATGAACGCGGATCCGCTGTAGTGACACTGTGCATCGAGAGGCCCGCTTTACGTGGGCTCCGTTTGTTTGTTGCACGGTGATGTGCTGAGTAGCTGGCTGTCTTTAAAGTGTGCAGACGGCGATAGAGAGATGTGAGCCAATCCAGCCATCTTGTACTGAGGATTCAGGGCTGGACAAGCGTTTGCCATCTGTAGCTGCGGCAAAGCGTGAGTCTGCAGCCAGCCCACATTGTGTCAGCAGCAGCCCTGGTACTGAGGGCTTTTTAAGACGTCGCAGCCCTTTCTGTTGTACACTATCACCCACTAATGGAGCATGAACTTTTAGGCGGTGACATCAATTACTTCAAAAGATTTAATGAGTGTAAATTATTTATCTTAAGTGCAAAAGAGGAACTGGGAAGGAGCTCATTATGTAGTCAGTGATTATCACCTGCATATTAAGTGTTGTTAATAGTTGTGGAAATCCTTGTGTTACACTGCACTGGAAGTGTCATAAATGGGGGCTTCACGATACTTAAAGAATTAAGAATTTATATCGGCTATGTTTAAAATTTCATTTTAAAACTGAAGATATATATGTAGAATATATATATAGAATTAAGTGTCAATATAAATGCTAACTTTACAAGCCATTTATTTATTTTCCTAAGAAGTGTAACACATGGTTTTAGCATTATGAAGTTGCTTTTAACAAAGCAACATTGGCTCAAACATTGCCTACATCGACCACCAGCATTTAAAGGGTTAGTTCACCCCAAAATAAAAATTCTGTCATTAATTACTCACTCTCATGTCTCAAAACGGTTGGCACAACAGAATCCGCCATAATCGTTGCCTGGGTTACGGATGTATGTGAGGGGTGGAGCTATCAAAAAAGGGGCAAGACCCTTTTGGTGTAGGGGCGTTTGTTTTGGGAGAGAATTTGCCAGTAAAGTGACGCAACTGACGCTGCAGGTCACATGCCAAAACAGCATGACAAAGTAATTGGATTAAATTCATACTACACACATGCATACTATAAATCGTAGAACTTAACACACTATATAGACGCTTGTTTAACAGTCATTTAAAGGGATAGTTCACCCAAAAATGAAATTTCTGTCAGTAATTACTCACCCTCATGTCGTTCCAAACCCGTAAGTCCTTTGTTTATCTTTAGAACACAAATTAAGATATTTTTGATGCATTTAATGAGCTCTCTGACCCTCCTAGACACCAAGGATCCTAACACGATCAAGGTCCAGAAACATAGGAAGAGCATCAGTAAAATAATCCATGTGACATAAGTGGTCAACTGTAATGAGAATACTTTTCATGCACAAAAGAATACAAAAATAATGACTTTAATTAAAGTTTATCCAACAACACGAATACAGCATAGACAATATCCGCCTGACATCGGTGTAAGATCACACGGGAATCATTTTTATTCTCATAAAGACACGGATTGAGACTGAGACTGTCCTGAATCGGACCACCAAAATAACTCTAGCGATCAGGATCATCTGCTCAAGAACAAGTCCGCTGGTGTTACCATAGCAACCCAGACCTCTGTTCTTTTCCTCAGCGTCACCCTCGGGGTCTTCCAGCTGACAGTAAGGTGCCTTAAATCACAGCTCAGGCGAGAGACATATGCTAAACTTCTGAAGTTTGGTCCTCTGAGTCATTCAAAGTGTTCATTTCTTTTCCTCACCTAACAGTTCCGTCATGTCACATCACATCACAGCGACCGCCTCTGATCCACAAGACGTTTGCATGCTAGCCTTACTTAGGATTGGAATGAAGTCTTCATATGATGACTAAATGCTCATTACGTGAGTCATATGCTGTCTTCTGAAAAAATAGCTTTGAAGCACAAAAACATTTTAACTCTCAGGATTTAAAACTTCCTTTCCAACTGAAAGGTTTACTCTATGATTTGATTTTGGCAGTGTCATTTCATTAGAAGTGTTTTAGTAATATTTATATTTACTGGTAGCATTTCTATACTAGTATAGTTTATACACTGCTCAAAGAAATAAAGGGAACACTAAAATAACACATCCTAGATCTGAATGAATGAAATATTCTTATTAA
>JAUMHE010000063.1:15497083-15529662 GCA_032359235.1 Enteromius mattozi | reverse complement strand
CTCCTGATGTACTGGCCTGTCTCCTGGTAGTGCCTCCATGCTCTGGACACTACGCTGACAGACACAGCAAACCTTCTGGCCACAGCTCGCACTGATCTGCCATCCTGGATGAGCTGCACTACCTGAGCCACTTGTTTGGGTTGTGATTGGAGTTACATTGTGTTGTCTAAGTGTTCCCTTTATTTTTTTGAGCATTGTATTAATGATTTGAATTAGCTTTCATTTTTATATTTTCTGTTTTTGTTTTCATTTTTATTTACTGTATCCTTATGTCAATTTATTATTTTTTTACGAGTTGAATTTATTTTTATTTTAGTTTTTATTCATAGTTTTAGTGATTCAGCTTAAAGTTATTTCAGTAAGCTGTCATAATTTTTCTATAATTTACTCAATTTACTCAATATTCAGTTTAATTTTAATAATTGACCATATTTTTAATTAGGGTTTTATTTATTTATAATAGCCTTGGTTACTAGTTCATGTAAAATGTCATGTCATGTGTAGCATTTAAACTGAATACAGTGATTACGTTAATGTGATCATGCTCATAATTAAAGTAACCAAACTATTAAGCTCATCGACAGGTTTGAAAAAATGACAGAACAGAATAAATCACATTTCTGGTGCTTATGCAACAGCTTTAAATAAACATAGACATTAGGCATTATGTTTTTATTATTATTATTTATGTATGGAGGCGCATACTACCCACTGAGCCACATTTATTAATTTATTTATGCCTTCATTTAGCATTTATGCAATTTATGCACAATGTCCAAGCAGTATAAATGTGTAAACTCCAACTAAACGAATCATACCATGTACCGGCGAACCAATTCATGTACTACACAACTCTACTGAATAACTAAATTAATAGCAAGTATGTAAAACAGATTGAACAGGGTTTGTCCTTATTGTGCAAACATCTTAATTTGCCTAATCCTTAAGCTGGTTATTGACAATAATCAGATGTATGCGTAAATGTAGCCAGTGATCATTTCAGTTTGATATTAACAGTTTGTGCAGCACATTTCAGCCTGGATTGTTTTATGAATCTGTCAGAATTTAATACAGGCTCTGCAAAGAGGGTGTTAGTGAAGGATGGGGAGGTAAAAACGATATTTAACACGGCAGCAAGCCCACAGCCAGTGTGTGAGTAGAGCTTAAGAAGGCGCTCGGCGCTGCTGCTCTATACACATGCAAAGAGAGCGTCATGAAGACGCACCAGCAAAAAAGGTCTGTTTAATGACAGAAAATATATTCATTTTCATGTCATCTCATAGGATTGTACATTTTTTTATGAGAAAAACTGCCTAAACTATAAAACGTTCTTGCTCCACGAAGACGTATTTCAAGTAATAAGCAAGGCCTCAGTAAAAAAGTTCTGTTCTTTGTCTCATCTTTGTTTTTGAAGCCAGTTTGTGATTGTAAGACACCTACCAAAATGGAAAGTGCCACAAACATGCAAGAAACAAAGCCACATCAATTCAACGCACACAACAACACACGCATTCGCGCACAAAAGAAAGTCGACATCCTTCCCACACCTGAGGTGGTGAAGCTCTCACCTTCCGATCGCATACAGGTGTGAAAGCAAATACAATGGATCTTTATTCTGGTTGAATCACGTGAAGGCTCATCAAGCCCGACGCAGGTGTGCAACAGACTTTCGGATCATCAGACACTTTAGAAGGTGGATATTTGATCTAATCACTCCATCAAACAGCATGAGAAGGAAGAGCCTAATCGTTCACTTCCAGAGAGCATCAACAAGGGTACACATCTGTAAGAGGCCTGTGAATTTGTGTCATTTCATTAGGGAAATCAGTGATGTGTTTAACCCCCGCTCGGCAGCGACACCAGCCGCTATATATACGAGCCGCACAACCCCTGCACCTCATTTTATGCAGTGCTGCATCATAAGGGAAACAGAGGATAGAGTGATGTTTACCTATTCACACCTCTGATGAGTGCAGGAGAATTGAATTCATGCTGAGAGTGGAATAATTGATTTGGACGGCAGCCGCGCCACGAACATCTGGGGTCGTTCTCACTCCGACACACCTTCTGATGACATAATAAAAGAAGGATGAACTGCGAGGTGCAGTCATTTACACCAATATTTCCCTGCAAAGGCATTATAAAGCGCTCCCTGATGAAGCGAATTAGCCTTTCTTTACAGTTGTGGTGTGACTTTGATAATCGGATCTTCAGATATATTATTTAAGTCATCTTTAATTATCCGAACATCAGAGTCAACATCGCATTTAGTGGGATTATCGCTTGAACGGAAGCGAATGCGATGCAAAAACAGCTAAACGGGGAACACCGGCCGACGTTTGCGCCCTAACTTGGGGCTCTTTCCTTTCTGGCATCTGGTTCACTGAGTAAATTGGCTGCACAGACACCCTTCCTCGCTCTGCTCGGTTCTGCGGCGCTCCCATTTAAAAAGTGAGAAATTATAATTATCAGAATTATGCTTTTAATGATGCGTTAATTAGACTCCTACAGTGAGATTAGCAAGTGCTTATGAATTATTAACTGTGAAGTCTTTCCAGAATTTTAACAGGCAGGACGCACTAAATTTGCTTTTTGGTGATTAGCGTGCTGGAAAATAACACAACAGACTGTGGTGCATATGCTTATGATTACAACTTTAAGTGCATTTATTTAACTCTATCACACACCGGCGGTTTCGTGCCAAGATTCTGTGCAAGCAACTTCTCGGGCAAAGAGCCTCGCGGATTCCTACTTTCTCATTAACAGAAACATATGATGAATCATTCTCTGCCAAAAGTCTTTTTTAGCACGCGGCTGATATATATGGCGCGCGCTCTTTCTGTTTGGTGTTTTCGCTTTGATGCTTTGACAAGGTCACTGTAATGATGTATGTGCTTTCTTTGCTAATGCAGTCATCAAATCTTCTGCTCCACTCTGTCAACAGCAGTGAAAACAACGAGGATCGGTAGCGCACCTTACCGAACCGCCTGCGAGCGAGCGCGGAAGACGTTAAATAAACAAGGCTCTCCGCAGCCAATCCCGTCCGGTGTTACATGAGCCAAACCTAACAGAGCATGGTAAAACTATTTGGGTAATCCCTAGTTGTAATAACTAAGTCAACTGTTTTGAATTGCGAGAGCAGCCTCTGGCCCAACCGCAGTGGTCATGGCCGGCCTCTTTAGGCCCGCTTGCTACGCTTGGTCTGAGCTGTCCAAACTTTCCGATGGAAATAAGCCTGCTAATTTGCAGGACGTGGGTACCACACCCCGCTTGGCATGCATGAGTGCACCACGCACCCAGGAGACGTCACACAAAAGACAATTTAAGGGGAAGGAAAAAGCCTGCTCTTTGCCCGCAGTCCATTTTAAACAAATAACCAATAAATAACCCATGTCCAAATGACCAATTTAGACAGCGCCAGTACCAATTGGTCTGAGGACTATTAGAGTGAACAAAAGGAGACGCCTGATTGACGCTTCAATCTGTGATGCCATAAGGAATGATTGAGGTTTTTTTTGAGAGATAATCAGACGGCCAATTATTATGGCACAATAAACCCAACACGAAGCAAGCAAATAGGTCTTGTATCATTCTGAAAGGAGTTTTTACACCTGAAAAATAAGTAAATAAACTCACATGAAATATTGACTCGAGTGGACAGTGAAGACGACTAATGACTAAAGAAAATCAAATATTCCAGAGAGTGAAATATGTTGCTATAAAATGAGTATAAATCAGTGGCTGGGCTGGACAATATTTTTTAGTAACACAAGCCAGCAGTCAGTCATCTACTGCTTTTTCAGGATCCTGGCTTTTTGATAACGATTTCAATTTTGCATTGTTAAACATAAAATAATTAATAATATAATATAATATAATGATAGTTATTTGAGAGAGAGAGAGAGAGTTTTAAATATACTTTAATATTTATTTTACAACTTTTTTTTTCCCAATCTATAAGGGGGGTGTGTGGGTGTGTATTAGTGTAAAAATTAAACAATGTAACAATAATAAACAAGCCTCTTTTATGTAAATATAAATGTCTAAAAAATATATATACTCATGTATTTATGTAAATATAAAGACACAAAAATATATTTATATATACAGTTGTGAACCCTGTAACTTTTTATGTAATGTTTTTACATAAAACATGTTTTTTAGATTACAGGATTGAGTTATTCATATTCCTGTGATTCAGAGCCACCGGTAACAAGCCTGTGGCAATAACGGATTAACGGCTTGTTGCGTGGTTATCAAGTACCTCCATACATAATGCAGTGGATCACTGACAGTGCTCAAAAAAAAAAAAGTTCATCATTTCAATTTCCTCTCTGACAACATGTGACTTATGAAGCGCATTTTAATGAACCATTGTTTCTTTGATATTTCCTGCTATACGTTTTTTCTCCACAGGGCATCGGTAAGCGTGTTAGTGGGCCGGAGGGTAGAAAATAACACAATGCAATGTATTTTATGAAGAGAACTCAGGCAGGTTTTGTTTTTGCACAGGTTATGCAAATCAGTCCTCGTTGACTCACCGACTCGTTATAACATTAATTAACACAGTGCTACCTTGCTCAATATTTGGTAACAGAGCCACTGTCTGCGGATGTAAAAATTTACAGGATTCCAATTTTAATGAGGGAGCAGAGCACAGGTGTGCTAATGAAGGGATTGGCTCATTTGAATAAAACCATCCTGTTTGGGAGAAAATTAATTAGCAACACTGGAGTAAACGCTGACACCTTTGAGCAGAGATGGTGAAATTATACCGTAATGCAAATTTGCCTTTGATGACAAAGGTGCTCCTGCCTTATCATATCTGTTTAGTAAAAGTTTGTTAATCAGCATTAATCACTGTGTTACCATCTACATTAGAGAGGTTAGTTACTTCAGACGTTTCTAACTGAGGGGCTGAATAGTCACAAGGTTGAGTTCAAGAAGCAGCATTTACCAACAGCTTTCCCTCTTCATGTTTAGTCTCCATTTGAGGCTAAATTTACGCGATGCGCGTCTCAATTTTCCTCCCTGGATTACAATGTTTAAGCCTTATTTTCAACAGACAACACAAGCTAACTGCAGCTAATTAAAACGTATGAGGTGGAATTTTACAGCGATATTCAAGACGGAGCAGATAATAGGGAAATACCATGTCTTTTCATGAAGTGTAGAGGAACGTAGTCTTAACCCGAGGCCTGATATTAAAACGTTCTTCTGCGCTTAAAGCAGCAATTAAGGAGCGTTGTGAAACAAGTGTTAGATACTCAAAAGTCTCTCACACGATACCTCCGAGTTTAACACTTTGAATACCCACTTGAGGCTAATGCTTTTCATAGCTGCTGTTTCATCCGCTCATCTTGGTAGGACCACACATTTTCCACCTCTACTGAAAACTATGGCTATAAATCTAAAGCTTTACATAGAGCGGGCCTTTAGCCTCCAGCTAAATAGATATCATCCCGCACAGCCTGAAGAAAATCAGAACCTGGGTTTTTTCTGTACTTTTTAGCAATACAGACCAGCAGTCATCTGCTTTCCCTGGTTGTAGTTTATCTTACAATGATTTAAATTGTGCTTGGTTTAACAGTAATTAATAATGTAATACATTATATTGTAAATAAATAAATAGCATTAAATATTATTAAATTTAATAATATAACTTATAAATAACTGCAATTATGTAAACTTTTTTCAACTGATCTTTAAGGACAGGGGTGGGGGTAGTATGTATATTCATGAGTATGGATAGAGTTTGCTGAATTTACTTCAGAACCCTTGATGAAGTACATTCTATTCTACATGGTAATTTCTCAAAAGTATCACTTAACCTATAAGAAGCAACATTCTTGGCACTTATAGCACTTCCAATATATATATAGGCCTATATATATGGTCATTCCTGTTATACAGTGTCTTTTCTGTCTCTCTGATTTACATACTCATATTTTCTCTAAAATAGTCA
Source organism: Enteromius mattozi (assembly GCA_032359235.1). NCBI lineage: Eukaryota > Metazoa > Chordata > Actinopteri > Cypriniformes > Cyprinidae > Enteromius > Enteromius mattozi. The sequence continues at coordinate 15,523,697 of JAUMHE010000063.1, read as the reverse complement.
CATATTTATAAGAAATTGCTGAAATTATGTATATTAGGTCTAATTTATCACTTAAACAGAGATAATAAAATATTATTTTGTTTTTTACAAACCTTTTCATTGGTATATGCGTTCAATTTTATTATGTCCTCAGTGCAAAGTCATCAACTTCCACTAGAAATGTAAAGCATGAAATGATAAGAACCTTGAAATATTTTTCAATTATGTTATGAACTAGGCTAAACTTCATCTAGGCCTGCTCATACATATAAATCATGTAAAAAGTATATTTATTTTTGTACAATTTTGTTAATTCCTAAATTCATTTTCCACCCTGAGAGTATAATACTAGTTTTTTTGGACAGCTTACTCAACTGACATAGTGCTTTTTGCATACTTTATCATATGGAAATATGTATAGGCCTAACGTTACTCAGAGACTGAAAATGTAATCAAAATGCACACACTCTTTTGGTTTAATATTTTTGTGGCCTCATAACTTGAATAATAGCCTATTTTGACTATAATAGGCTAATAATAAAGCTGCTAGATTTTTGGAAAACTAATAACGAAATTCTATCGTTGGGGAAGTTCAAAACATTGCGCTCAAATTTCGGTAAATCTGTTCGTTTAAATGTTGATCTGTCGGGTCGGACTTCGCGGTTACTTCCATGCCTACGTCATTCGTTTGGTCCTCAGGTCACGTCCTTAAACACTGGACTGTTGATACAATAAACAGCTGTTTGTTCAACAGGACAGCAATTAACACGGACAGTCCTTAACCGTGACTCTCGCTGATGACCAAACAAAAACAAAACAAACCTCGAACTGATGAAAGTCTGTATTTCATAAAACGGAAAGCTGAACCTGTGGTACAAATATATATAATAACGACAAATATGATAGTCAACTTACTTGCTGAGGTGAGGCCTTTTTGTTTTATACGCTGTGCTTGAAAATGTTCGCACAGTCTGGTGGTATTGATGCTGCATGACAGACCGGTAACTATGGAGACCTCTCAAACTGTCTCAGACACACAACCGACGTAAAATAACGTAATTTTATTTTTCAACCACTGATCTATTAGTGGTTTCAACTATACATGACGATAGAGGACGACGTTTAAGTATGCTATAATGACATCCAGTGCAATATTAAAGGTGCAGCGGGTAACATTGACAGCTAACGGTTAAAATGAGTAATGCAGTCCAAATTTAAAATTTTGGAGAGTGTTGTTTCCCGCTCCCTCCGACTGGACACTAACGCGGGTTGCCAGATTGAGAACACTCCTAACAAGCAACTGGATTGAAGACAAGCTGCTGGAACAAGGCAAGCCCAGTTGACAAAGAAAGTTAATTTATCTGCCTTAACTGGTCATAAAGCTTTTTAGATAGCAGCTTTATTTTATTATTATTATTATTATTTTTGATCGATTAGAATATCAGTTTGCTGGATTTCATGGCAGCAATTCTGCCTACTGGCAACTCTGGGTGTTGACATATTGGGTAAAATCATGGCATTGGGCGGAATCACCTGAAAAACAACAACAACAACAGATATTTCGACACTGAATGCACATTTTAAAGTTGGATTACTGGCTGTAACATTGTTTTTTTGAAGAAAGTATGTGAACTAAGCATGTTTAAATATCTGTGAACATATTATGCTTTAGTTCAGTGAAAATAATAATAATAACATTAAAAAAATACACACAACATCTTGCATTTGTAATAAAAATAAATAAATTAGTAGTAGTAGTAGTAGCAGATGTAGTATTTAAAACATTTCTGTAGAGATATTCAATAGAGATATTTTCCTTACTAGAGTGACCATAAGTGGCATTTTCCCATTTCTGTGTTGCCTAAAATATATAGGTTTTGGCTTTGTTTAGCACATATATGGTCACCCTAGTCTTATCAATGACCTGACATAAGCTTTTTTTTTTTACTCCCAAAAGTTTTCATCATATGATGACCTTAAGAGAGAAGTGTAAGCTGCTCATGCGTTGTAAATTTCTCATCTCGCTAGGTCTGATGTGATTGTCATGGGTCAGTCTCCTTACTGTCATCCATAAATATAGGGATTGATAAATATAGCCACAGCAACCGGATGCCCGTGATGCTGATGCACCGCTTTTCATCATAATTCTGCAACCAGAACCAGACCGGGCCCCTTAAATAGTAATGTGCTAGAACACAAATAGGGGATGCGTGATCACATTGGAGAAAACCTGCTGTCGGGTGTTGATTCGCGCTGTCTGGTGAGTGCCAATGGGGACGCGCATCAGTTTTATAGCTGAGCCGGGAGGAGAGGCGTTGGCAGGGAAAGAAATGCGCTCATCAATGTTTATTAATCATCGGCTTGATATGATACTGTAGAATTTTTATTTTTACACCGGTGAGCATGCACAATCGTCTTTGGCTACAAGTCGATTAACTTAATTAGTCACAGGTCTGTGTGAAAGCCATGCAAAACTGTTTCTGGTATAAGCAAAAAGCCATAAGTGTCATTCTATCAGCTGTCAGTCAAAGTCATCTGCTGGGCCTGCTTTTTCTGTTTTTAACACACACGTCGAGAGTGTCTCAAGCTGTTTGCAAGGAATCAAGCGTTAAATTTTCTACATGAACCGCATGAAACAAAGGAGCAACAGCTCACACATCAGAAGACCCACTGCGTATCTATGAAAATGATAAAAAATGTTAGATGAGAGTGATAGGGCCAGGAAAGCTATACAGCATTATGAATAATTGTTTACCAATGGATCCTCTGCAGTGAATGGGTGCCGTCAGAATGAGAGTCCGAATAGCTAATAAAAACATCACAATAATCCACACCACTCCAGTGCATCAGTTAATGTCATGTGAAGCCAAAATCTGCACGTTTAATAAATCCATCATTAAGATGTTTTAACACTAAATCATCACATTTGCTCAAAATATGAGTTCATAATCCCTAATAAAGCATTATCCAGTGAAAAAGTCCATCCCTTGTTTTCCTCCAACATCAAAATCGACCAACATATTTGTTTAAAACTGATTTGGACTGTTTGATTTGTGCATATTTCTCTCCTAATTCAGATGAGACATCAGCTGTTTGGACTCTCATTCTGACGGCACCCATTCGCTGCAGAGGATCCGTTAGTGAGCAAGTAATGCAATGCCACATTTCTCCAAATCAGCTCTGATGAAGAAACAAACTCATCTGCATCTCGGATGCCCTGAGGGTGAGAACAATTTCAGCATAATCTGGTGTAACGTTTCCTGTATGATTGCTAGTTTGATATTACGTTTATATAATATTAAATAGTAATTATTGGAAGTTAATATGTTAACACAAGGACAAGAGCTTTGAGTGATGAACAAATGGGCTACGTGTTTCATCAGCCCTGACATGTGGAAGACAAAGTAGATTTCTATCTGCAAAGAGGTATTGCACATGAATGATTGTTATGAATCTTTTAACTCTCTCGCCATCTTTGTCCACTCAACACACTATTAACTGATGTTTCTGTGTAATTACTCTGTCTGTGTGTTTTACAAACACGCAGACACTCACAAAAGAGGCTGGTATGTTTTCAAAGAAGCAAAGCGGCATGTCTGCAATAATTTAAATATTTGCAATCAAAACAGAAAACTCTCACTGACTGTTTTGGATACACAAAAAAGCCTCGCCAATCAAAATATTGTTGCGAAAGCACAATGTCAAAAGCAATACACTTTCGAAAGATCAATGTAACCGCTCTTTGGTTTAGCTCGTGGATTTTGGATCGGCAACAGTCATTGTGCATTAATTAGAGCTCCTAATACTGATTCACAAAAACCAATCAATTACTCTTCTAGACTTGACTGGCAGTACCCTATAATTGGGTGGCTGCTTTCCTTTTCTCAAGTGCCCCGCAGCCAATCGGTGCAGACCAAACAGGTGGCAGCAGAGGAAACAAGCTCTTCCAGTCCATAAAACTGGCTAACTAGCTCCTGAAAGTTGCCAGCCTGCAATTATCATATCATTTGTGTTGTAAATCACACTGCTTCTTGTCATGGTAACATCACATGCAGCAATTTCATCCAGTACATATACCCCCACCAATCCAAAAAAGAAAAAAGTTTAAAGGGGGGGGGGGACGAATAAACATAGGCCATTTTATCGCAAATATACCAAAGTGTCTGTGAAAACTGTTCATAAATCATAAATATGTGTGATATTGTCCCTCCCTATGCCGTACATTGCACAATAGACTCAAACGCAGCTAGTACTTCCTCTTTCTCAAGTCCAAACATCCCCAATCCCAGCCTACCCACCCACATACCAAATTATTATCCTGTCATCTAGACACAAGGATGTACAACATTTTTATAATGCCTTTTGTCCATCATATTGCAAATAATTCTGCTTCGGAAAAAAGCAATAAACTTTCCATCTGGTTTTGCTTTTCCATTCGCTGTTATGATCATGACAAGCCGTAGACTAATAGCAGCATGTTGTTTAGTTTAGTCATTTGCGCAGTTATGAGATAATTTTATGAATACTTGTAATTAAAACACATACAACAGTGAACAGTGACACTGTTTATAGCCTCGCTGAGGTACTGTATGTTCTCACCCTCTAAACACATAATAATTGCTCAGCTGCAGTTGATACAGCCACAAATGAGGCAAATGAGTCACTAGACAGATAAACAACTAGATAAGGGTTTTTTTTAATCAACAGAGATCATGATTTATATAAAACACCAAATTACAAAGATATAGTTTAAAAGTCAATAACATGCTCAGTAGATGGCTAGCAATTTTATTTTCCACGCTGAAGAAAAATTCAGTCTCAGAAATCATTCAGAAGCATTTACAAAGTAACATCAAGTAACACACTGAATTAAATATGATGACTATAAGTATAAAGACTTAAAACATACTCCAGTATGCTTTGTTTTACTCACAACTTTCAAACCTTTTGTTATAAATGCATGTTTAAATATTTTCGGTTGATTTGTTTATTATTAATTATTTTTTAATGTTAATATTTACTTAATATTTACTACTATATATATATATATATAAATTTTAAAGTAAATATTATCATTAAATAATAAGTAATAATAAACAAATCAATATATGTATGTATATATATATGTATATATATATATATATATATATATATTAATAATTGTAAATATGTATAATTTATTTAGTAATAAGTATCACCAAACTTAGAAAAAAACTAAATTGGTATTTTTACTCAGAAATTTCACAAAGAAATATAAAGAAACATACTCAATTATATGTCAAAGTTTAAAACATTAAAACTGAAATAGTATTTTTGTTGTAAAATGTATAAAAGTTCTAAACATTTATGCACATGCAGCAAATTCATAAAATATACCTGCTGTATATTTATTAATCAAATGTTGTATTTTAATAATAGCACTCAATGACCAATTTTGCATTGAAAATTAATATAGGAAAGAGAATGACCACAATGATGGAAATTTCCACAATGCATGTTGTGTATATATATATATATGGATTATGGACTATGTTTTATAAGAAATTACTGTGTAAGTCTTCATACCTCACTTTTTTTTTTTTTTAATTGCAATTTCTGAGTAAAAAAAATTCTTACTAGAAGACAAAGACTGATTATGTATGAAATAACTGACTCTATCATAGTCCTCATGGACACACTCGTTTTGCAGGAGAAAGAAGTATTTTGATTAACTCGCTGAAGCCAAATCGGTGGCCCACTCCACGCTTGGCATCGGTCCAGATCAAATTACTGTAAGTTAGATGAATTATTTCACTTAACATAGTTGGGAAACATCACAGACTGCTCTCTACACCTACATGCTTTCAACCATCTGTTCTTTTGTTTACACCTCTTCATATCCATGGCAACAACATGGGGGCAGGTAGCTAGTCGGAAATATTTGTAAGTAGCATAGCCCTCATAAGATTAATGAGCGTTTGTGTGCTTTGACACAGAGGAATATTCTTGAGACGGAATCGCTGATATAACACACAGTGACTCCAGAATATTAGTCAGTCTGAACTATTTTACACACTTCATTTCTTCTTGCACTGGGTATTAGGCCATATGTTGCATCATATCTGTGTTGAAATCACTCTTGCTGTCTTCAAAGTAATCTCGAGCTACTATTTATCACCGTGTGTTTGACAGCGATAACGTCCTGTCTATGCCATCATTACTCATGCAGACAGAGAGTGGTCATTTTGCATAGACAAACACTGTGACTTCGCTGGTTACGTTGCATTAGTGAGGTTTGACTATACCCACACAGAATATATTACAGGGTCATTGTTTGTCATTTCATTGCATTTCGGTACGCAGAACTAAATACCTGGCTATCTGAAACATAATGGGTACGATAGAAACAGCCTTTGTTTACACTACAATCTTCAAGCGAGTGATGTTTTTGCATGTAGTGGGTGTATGAGTTTAAATTAAGCTTATTATATTTTTCTGAAGTGTTGCGGCGTATGTTTTTTATCAGAAGTGTTGTTTCCTGGAGACTTCTCCATTAATTAAAGAGAATACGAATAGACTGTTCTTATATTATCTTTCACAGTTTATAGGCATTGAGACTGATAATGAGGCTTGTATTAACGTGTGTGTACTGAGGTGATGCAAAGAAGCAAATTTAATTCATTTCTGTCACTCTGTGCCGTAAGGATTAGCAGGTGTAAATTACAGTACATAAAGGTGACATGGATGCATTTCCAGCTGACTGAATATATATATATATATATATATATATATATATGTGTGTGTGTGCATTTATGTACATTTAAATGAGCAAGGTGCATGATCAGACGCACATTTAAATGCTGCAAAACACACATATTAAATCAAAAAACTTCAGAAACATATTTAGAGTTGAAGGTGATGGCGTTTGATACTGTACTGTTTCGCTCTAGTTTTGACTGTTTGCACATGGAAATCCAAAAGGTGGAGATGTTGTGTTCACGTTTAAGCACTTGTATATTGTGTGAGCATGTAAATACATTATTATTGGGAGTATTTCTGAGTAACGATACCCGTCTGCTTTGCGTAACTGAATTAATTACGCTGTGGTCGCTCAGGAATGCAAAAGCAACTTACTTCAAAACAAATCACTTCTAAATAAAGCTCATGCACTAATCAAATCCATTCAATGTAACAAAATAGTCATAAAAAAAACAATAATGCAGCAAAGGAATAAATAAGTTCCAAACAGAAGTTAAGTTAAAGTTTTATTATCTAATAGTCTGCAGAAAAAAAAGTTAAACAAACACATAACAAATAAAAACAAAAAAAATGCCTGAACAATGGAGACAAACGGGATTACAGTGCTTTTCACCTTAAACGAAACCCAATCAAGAAATTATGAAGTGCTACAAACCATTCTGGGTCTTGGAGGTTAGACTGAGATTTTTAATTGAGCAAAGAAAGAAATTCAAGCATTTTCTAAGCTTCTCTAGTTCACTGATATTTGACATCAGCTCAAGAGCCGTTTAAAAGAAAAAGGAAAGCAAAATAATTCTCACGCGATACAAGTAAAATCTTTTGTAAGCTTTAACCCGGATGTAAAAGGCAAAATAAAATTTTGGGTTTGGAGCTCAAATGCATAGGAAAGTCCACTCATTCAGAATAAATATGTGAAACGGCACTAGTGATTTTCTAGGGTATTTCACCGCTTTAAATTTGCCCGGTTTATAAAATAATGACATTTCGTCGAATACAAACATCCAGTTTTTCAGAAGTACATCTAATGAGTGATATTTGATTTGCACACTGGATCGACCTATTGGTGTTTAGAATGTCTAAAGCAATTTAACACTACAAACATTTATCAATCTATTCATTAAGGTGGTTTTATTACCTCTGCCATCCGATATACTACTTTATAATGGAAATGTTCTGATGGATAACAAAGTCGCAAGAGAGGAGTGTAACAAAAGAAAGCATACAAAAAGTCTTCATTGCTCTGAGATGGAACGTGATCCAAAACGAAGAGGTCCATGTGTATTGCATACAGAAGTCTTCCAGTCGAGTCTTTGTTCAGCTGTGCACTGTGACTCAGTTCCTCAGTTTACAAGCTGAGTTCAACTCACGACAAAGTCTGGAGAATGTCTTGGTTTTTTTGTGTGTGTGGCAGGGATCCATCAGCATGACTGATGTTTATTAGCCGTGTGATATCAGTCTTCTGAAATGACGTCAATGTCTTCGGGGCTGCCCTGTTGAGTGGCCACCCTCCAGCGGCTCACATGCTGACTACCTTTCCTCTTTTGCTGCGAGTCCGGCGACTCTTCCTCCAGCTTCTGTCTCTTGTGTTTGGTCCTTCTGTTCTGGAACCAGACTTTCACCTTAACGGGAGCGACAAAGAGAGACCGTTTTAATACATCTGCTTAAAACTGCTTATTTTAAATGCATGTTTTTATTCTTTTTTGATTAAAAAAAGTTCTGCGTACTGTGCGTGTTTGCTGTTAAAATACTTTAAAAAGCACTTTATTATGCCATATTTAAAAACATGCTTATGCCTGCTGCTCATTTGAAATATTACTGTTGACGTAATCTCTCAATCTGGTGAGGAAATCATGATTCATTTTACTGCTTTTAAAACAGTATGTTGAAAAGCATTCAAAATCAAAGTTTGATTAAAAATGAACATACTTAAGTTACAAAATGTATCAGAATACAACTAAAAGAGTGTTAAAGACATCCGAAATGGTTAATTTAAAACATTCACAGCAGGTGAAAGCTTAAAACACTAGAGAAAATGTATCTGTTTTGCATTTTTATACTTAAAAATCATTGTAAATTATATTATCAGCTTAACATTTTGGAAATAAAGGTGAATATCTGCACGGAAAGTTTTATTAAAAGTTAATATTTAAAACTGTGTAAAAATGAACACTTAAAACACCTCAAACAAGTAGATGTTATACTTATGATAAACAGAAAAGCTCATTTAAAAGATTCACAGCAGGTGTCTAAAAGTCTGAAACTAATACTAGAAAGGATTTGTTGCTACACTGTGGCAAATATAAACATAAAAGTGTAGCAAAATATGGATACATCCAAATAAAAGCTTTAGCTTTAAGTAAAAAAAAAAACTCATTTCAAAGATTGAAAGTTCACTAGTGATATTTTTTTTTCTTTTTTAAATAAAAAAAAACATTAAATCAGTTTTTGCATTATATTTTAAAATGAAAAAATTATCAGAAAACAGAAAAAAACTGTATTTATCAAAAATTATTTCTCAATTTTTTAGCATTTTCCGCTGTTAAATTTCTCAAAATAAAGATTTTTATTTTTTATTTAAAACCCACTATAAAATTGGCCACTTCCTAATCAACATGTACTCTCTCTTTTTTAAATTAAATTTAACATTTTAATTAATTTATTTAATTGTTAATAAGTTTTAATTTAAAAGATGCCCAAAAGTCTAAAACCACAGGTGTGGAATATAACACATTTCTTATTTTATGTCATAATATTAATTTAACTATTATTTATTACATTTTTCCATTTGTTTCCAGGTTCAGATTTTAAATCCCAGGTTTTCAAAAGTGCCTCAGACTTTTGAAACCCCAGGTATTGCTCAAGCCTAACAATGCCACACAAATATGTTTGTGAATGTTGTGTACAGACGATTGTGAAAATAACCAATTATTGAGAGCTGTATACATGCCTTGGAATTTGTATGGCCTATCCCAAGGCAAGGAATGATTAATTACTTCCGTCCTGTGAGGAAACTAGATGAGTAAATGTGTGTTCACGTCCCGTCTCTGTGTGTGTGTGTGTGGTGGAATGCAGTCGTGTGCGCCGGAGGGATGGACCCTAACGCCTCTGTCTGCTCACCTGTGTCTCTGTCAGGCACAGGCCGTTGGCTAACTGCTTCCGCTCGGCTCCCACCACGTAATGGTTCTTCTCAAAGGCACGTTCCAGCCGGAGCAGCTGCGACGGGGAGAAGGCCGTGCGGATGCGCTTGGGCTTGCGAGAGAAAGGTCCGTGTAGAAGCAGGTTTTCCGGGCTACTGTCGTCACCTGGAGACAAGAAATAAAGAGTACATGTTAATTAGGAAGTCGACAGTTTTATAGTTGTATTTTAAATAAATAATTAAAAATCTAAAATGTTATTTTAAAATAAACGAAAGAAATCCTAAAAAATAGAAAGAGTATTTGTAAGTAAGGAGCTAGTTAATTAGGTATTGGATTAGTGTTTTTAAATAAATAAATACAAATCTAAAATTTTCTTTCAAATATACAAATTCTAAATAGAGAAATAAAGAGAGCATTTTAATTGGGAAGTAGACACTTTTATAGGGATTTTGAATGAATAAATAAAAATTTAAGGCTTTTTTTAATAAAATAAAGAAATAAAGAGTAACATTAATATTTAAAAAAAGGGATTTTAAATAAATAAATAAATAACAAAAACATTATTTAAACATACATGTTTCAAAGTGGGATTTAAAATAAATAATTATTTAAAATGTACTTTAAAAAGAAATACTGAAAATATAATAATAATTAAAAAAAAATCTAAAATGTAAAAATAAAATCTACAAAACATAAGAACATTCATGCATGCATACCTTTTAAATATTTTTAATTGTCAAAATACGTTCGGAAGTGGACTATTTTTAAAATAAATAATTAAATATCCATTTAAAATGTACTTTTAAAAAAATACTTAAAAACTGAAAATATAATATAAAAATACTCTAAAAAACAGAAATCAATTTTAAGAAATAATTAGAAAGTATACATTTTATTTAAATAAAAATCTAAAATGTAAAAATAAAATCTACAAAACATAAGAACATTCATACATGCATACCTTTTACAGATGTTTAATTGTCAAAATGTGTTTTTGTGCTGCATTTTTAGTAAACTTCTGCTGACATCACAATGACATCATTTTTGAATCGTAACTATTTGAATTCCACACGTGTATATCATTACATGCGCATTCATAAAATTCTTTTTGAGTGAATTAGAATATTAAAATATCTGTCTTATGGCAAGCATTACACTGATATGTGTTCATCTAGCAGATGTATTATCCAAAGACCCTGTATGCTTTTATACAAAATAAGTGCTTTACATAGGCACAGCAATGCAGACATTAGGTGCAGGATGGCATGTCTTAATTGAGCCACGCAAGTCGATTTGAATAATTCCAGACACGGCTGATGTAAAGTGTGTTCACACCGCATCATTCATACCAACCCAACGTCTCCGTGCATTCACACGAGTCTTTGACCTTCGTCCCTCATAATGTGGCATTATCCTGATTTTCATACAAATGCAAGGCTTTGAAATATTGCTGCTAATATATAAATAGACATCCGTGGCTGAAAAGATGTAAAACAATTGTGATGAATATGCTAATTGTCAGTTAAGCAAATCTAAATCCCTGACATTTGGGTTGATTATATTCAACATGAGGGAATAGTAAAATTGAGTCTCCATCAGCGTCAGGGCAAACGTGATGTTCGCGCGACCCCAGACAACATCTGGAGGGATGCCGTTTATTGCAAACACACCAAGAGAGAAAAACATTTTTCATAAACAAATGGATGTGTAATTTACGTGACCACTTTAGTGTTTGGAGAGCCATGCTTGAAAGAATCTTCAGAAAGATGATGACCGCAATCACGTATAAACAAAATATTCTCGCGGAGCGGTTACTGGGAGGATGGTTGAAGCGTGCATAAGTGACAGACCATGAGCTTTTGTCAATGAAAAAATAACCAAAATGTTTCAACGTTCGCATCAGGTGTGCAACCGCAAATGCACATCGGTAACATGCAAACGTCTCAAAAAGATGTTTGCTTCAATAACGACGGAGTCATGAATGCGGTTGGTAGGCCGCAAATTCAGCCCGGCGACTGCAATTGCTAAAAACACTGATTAAATGCAAGTTATGAAATGCATTCAGGCATACTTTCACAACCAAGGGCGACTAAATCCTCTAACCACGCATTACAAAGGCTGACTAACCTAATTGAACCCAAATCCGAAATGTTAGCCATAAAAGTTACGTTTACACAGAGGCCATTTAATTTTTGAACACTGATAATCAAAGAAAGCACAATGATGTACCACAAAAGCTCACTAATGGCATCACCGGTGGATGAAAAGAGGATTATCATGAAGCTGTTCCGACTTTAAAAACTCCGAAACCGAGCCTTTATCTGCAGACAATGGCTTTGAACTGACTCCTTTCAGAGGAGCGTTAAGCCATCAACTCTCAGTCTCAAACACAGAAGCTTCCAATTAATAATACGTCGCCTAAAACCTTAAAAAAACACACAATTTTGGCCAATTGCAACATATAGGGTGTTTGTTTCCACGCAAGCCTTCATTAGCAGAGGCTTCCCAAAGGTCCTACTAATGCACGACCTATACTTCCATTTTACTAAAAGGTGCATATTTTCTGTCACAGCACTGTCATTGACAACTGCTTTCAGCTGGCGTGCTGAAAACGCTTTGAACACCACAGGCAAAAACAATGGAGACACCTCTGAGCAAAAATGAGGGGAGCCGGGTGCAAGAATGTAAATAATGAGTTCTCCGTGGTTTGAAGGTGTTGAAAAGCTCTCCTTAAACCTTCCTCAAGGTGCACTGAGCGCCAACCAACCGAAACCCAGCTCGGTGGCAACTTTGCAAAACTTTCGCCTCAAAGTGTGCACTCGGTCTGGCATCATCAGCATGTGTGGCATCACCTCGGCGTCTCTCGAGAGAGGTGGTGGATCAGACTGGCAGGCCAGGACACTGACAGAGACTCCAGCCTCCTGAAGAGCTGGGAGACCCTCCGGGGCTTTGGACTCAAACACACATTGGCCTATCCACGGCAAGAAAGCCCCCAACATGAGGAAAAGGGAACCAGATGGCACCCAGATCAGCTTTACTATCGTTCCCTTGGCACAAACAAGCTTGGTCTTGTCAGTGCTGTTCTCATTAGAGGCAGGGAGAAGGGTGGCCTATAGTGGGAAAGAAAGAGACTGGACCCTTTGGTCTCTCCTACAGAATGCGTGTTCCCCGTGACGCTGCCTCCCTCCAGTTTTTCAGTCTTGATAAAATAAAACACACACACACATGTATATGACTTTAATGCTATTATGATTTCTATACTGTTACACTGTGATATTATTTTATTACATAATACGTTTGCTCAAGGCCTCTAAAAATTACAGTCAATAGTGTTAAAAGTCTGCTTATAACACTGTTTGTTAATGTCTCTCGCTCTCTCTCTCTCTCTCTCTCTCCTAACAATTTTTTTTTTTACATTTCCAATAAAATATATATGCATAGATATTTACAAATGATTTACATGCACACACACATCCATATATATATATATATATATATATATATACACGTGTGTGTGTGTGTATATACATATGTGTGTGTGTGTGTGTGTGTGTGTATAGTATTATTACTATATCACATTATTTATTACATTACAATAAGGTATGAACTGAAGCCTCTAAAAAATGTCTATTCACACATACATACATATATATATATTTATATATATATATAAGCTATAGATTCACACACACACATATATATATATACATACATATACCCTTTTCAATTATTCAAGAAGATCAAACTTATCAAATTATATATTAGAATTTTATCTTTTAATAGGAATAAAAATGTTTTCAAGAAATTTGAATCCTTTTTTCGTTCTTTTCTCAAAATACAGCTATTTTTATGTAATTATACATAATACATATATAGTTCTTAAGTCATAAGATCTGCTTTTATGTTGTTACATTGTTACTTTATTTTATTACATTACGCTACGAGTCTGCTGATGACGGTGTTTATACCTCTGGAAGATTTGTATTGTAACCCGATCGCACACAAATCTCAGAAAAGTGCATCAGTGTGGCACTGTCACAGTCTGAGAAACGCACCCATAACACGAACCCCTGCTCATGTACAACAGAAGGGCGCTCTGGGATCCTGTTTACCTTGTCCCGCATGACGGATCCGAGGACATGGACACATCTCTTTTCCCATTCAGGAAGCAGCAGAGTTAAAACCCATGGACACATTAGACCATCCTTTCCCACCCAATCCCCACGGCTGCATTTAGTCTTGTCTAAACAGTAGTTTTCTAGGTTATTGGACACCATCAGTGAGTGGATCGGCTCTGTGTGTAAACAAAGAGGCTCTATCTGAACCCCCGGATCTGAGTAATAGTGACAACAACCTCTGACTTCCACCAATTACCTGAGCAATGCCCTCGAGGACTGTGGAGCAGCTCAGGACCCTCACAGACCGGCCAGAGCTACTGATAGCAGCTTTAACAAATTGCCTGGTAAATAGGACCTCCCAGTATCCATTACGCTTTTTAAGGACTCTGCAAACAGGGCTATCAAATCTATCATATTATATATTACAATGAAATTTTTAATAATAATAAAAAACATTTTTTAAAGAAGTTTGAAGAAACAATTACATCTCAAACAATAATCTCAGTGAGATGGTGAAACATTTACTACATTTAAATCGAATTAATAAATAAACTCATTTCAATGCAGAATTTCTAGTTATCTAATACATCCATAAAAGTAAGTGCTTGTGCAAATATCTGCTTCAAAAAAATAACATATGTCTTTAACAGTATTACAAATGTTTGCTTTTTCATTTTAAGAGCTGTGAATGTTTATGGCCATCATAATAATATACATAAAAGAGAGTAGCTGCATGGAGTAAATTGACCTCATACCAATTTCTACATGTAACAGTAATTCGTTTTTGTTCCCTCAAAATAATTAAATTATCATAATAGTTTATGTATATCCAATTTTTTAAAAAACGATATAAATACAGTGCATGACCTTCGTTAGTTTTTATATATATTTATATAGAAATGAGATCAGATGTTTACATGATTCTATTAAATGTAACATTTTTTAACTAAAATAATTCTAAAAGGGTAAACTACGTTTAAAAGATAAATTAATAAAAGGCGGTACATGTAGGCTATCTGTATTATCAATTTATGCTTTAAAAATGTTACAGCTGCGATAACAGCCTGTTTTAACATTCAATTATGTATTAGAATAAAATTGTACACGGAGGACTGAGAATAATTCAAACAGAACAAAAACGACTTATACCGGATTCTTTTATAATAATTGCCTAAATATGTAGGCTACTCAAAATAAAGCAGAGGTCTTTTGTAATAACGTTTATTATTTTGCAAGTCGTGTTTAATGGTTAGGTTTTTAAAAAGCGCTTCAAACTATTTACAGTCAATTTTTTAAATAATAGAAATCTCTATTGCACGGCGTAATTTTCTCATGATATTTTCGTTCAAATTAAAATAATAATGTTAAGGTAGGCTATTTATGAATTCTCTATAGGCCATATAATATTTTTAAAATAACAGGCCTATTGAAATAAAACGCTGAAATCGATAAAGGCCTTTGAAGTGCTGAAAACATCGACTACCTCGCATGCTACTTAAAATCTAGTCATTTTTGTTGCTTTTATTATAATGCATTAATGCGCTTTTAAGTTCACAGGCCTGCGTCGTTTTTTTTTTTCGATATTTTCTCTGCATCCTACCTGAACACAGATGCTCACCTTGGAATCGATGTCCCAGATATCTGTTCCTCAGCACCCACGGGTAGAAGTTCAAGGTTTCCCTCTGATGGGGGCTGAAGAAGGGCTGTGTGGGGAGCTGGAGGTGCCGCAGGGACAGGCCGGAGTTGCTGGAGTGAGTGGCCGGGTCTGAGAACATCATCTCTGGGCTGCTGCTGTACAGTGTCCTGCCTGAGTTCTGGAAGCAGCTCCCAAAGGGAGAAGGATGGATGGATTCAGCAAACCTCAGAGCTGTGGGTCTGATGGGCTCATCCGCGGCGGCACTTGAGGAGTCTTTACCGACAAGAGATTCAATGGTGAAGCACTTCTTATTGTGCTGGAACATTGTGAGGGGCTATAAAAAATACACTCAGTCAATGAAATCAAATAAAACAGCAAAGCAAGTCACTCTGAAACCGATGCTGGGGTGAACCCGCGTTTAAAAAAGCCAGAAAGATGGTATTTATAAAGTCCATCTACAATCCATAACTTCATGCGTTTCCTTTGGTTCCTTAAATTACGTGGGTTGCAATACACTTCCAATAGCTGCAAACAGGCGCGTGAGTTATGTTCAAATGAATTCAGCTCTCATCTCGTGCGCGTCCTTGTCAGAGGAAAACTCGTGCACCGTCAGCTGTGTCATCTGAAGCGGGCATCAGCTCCTCCGATGCAGTTCGCTGCGAGCTCTGGTGATCGATGATCCGTCAGCTTGTGCGCCGAGGATTGTCATGAGCCAACTTCAATACCTGCGCGCGGAGCTCCTACAGCGAGGTGCGGTGCGCATGCGCAGATCGGCGAGCGGCGCACTCAATTACTGCCATTTTGTGATGTGTAAAGAAATTCGGGATTTGACCAGAAAGAGTTCAACAACAAAACAAAATCTATGAAGGGTTAGGGTAGACCTACATTAAAAATGAGACGGGAGAAAACTGAATCTTTCTGATGTCACGTTGTCGTTGATTACGCGGTGCGTTAGGTTACAGTTTCGTTCATTTTAGTTGCTATTTTCTTTTTATTAATTATTCTTATTTATTTATTTATGTGCAAAAACGCCTGAACACGTGAAAAGGTTTCATAAAATGTGTTCTATAGCCTGCATGTACCCTGTAAAAGAAAGGACATATCTATGTAAATAAATGTTCCCATAATTCGTAACGATAGGCCTATATTAATTTTTCGTTGTCTTATAGGCATATATGAAACGTACACTGCCCATTTTAACAAAAAAAAAAAAAAAATCATAATTAAGCCTATTCACACTGTAAAATGTTTTGTTTAAAAAATATTTTATCTTATATTAGCCCACGCCTAATTATATTTAATACTTTAAAATATTCTGACAGTGTTTATATGATAATGCCCATCTTTTAGGCTATTTATTTTGTGGTGTATATTAAAATAAAAGCCTTAACATCACTAGTAGGAAATGACGAAATTCGCTGTAGCGAGTAAAACAACTAGCCTAATATTAAATAATGTCATTAAAATGATTATTATTATCATTAACAGCATTTCTAATATTAACCCTTGTTGTTTTATTAAAGGATGTTCCTTACAAGTGAAGATAATAAACGAAATTGAAATGGAGTAGCCACAAGGAACTTTTACTCGTCAGTGAAATCTTAAACTGACACACACATGCAGCACTCATTTCTGTTTTAACCCAGGAATCTGAGCCCGGTCTTAATGAAGCAGACGCAGATCAAGGCGAGCGGGCATTGATCTCGCGGCTTGACATGTCTCGAGTGCCTCTCCTTGTCTCATTTGTCAGCTACAAACGCAATAAGTTGTTGAGAGAGGACGGAGGCTAATGGGGTGGATCAGAGTCTCGGAAACCCTGGACAGATGTCACCCTTTTGAGAAGGAACAATCGTGGCTCAGGAGCCACACAAAAGCCCCCCTGCTCAGGCCTTTCACAATCCACCCAGCGGAAGCCCATGTGAACCACGCAGGGCACAGACCCCATTGAGCCCCAAAGCAGCCCGTCTCCAGCCCTCTTGTGCCTCCCTTCTCAGTCCCTCTGCATATAATTAATAGCTTTCTCTGGCCAATTTTGTCCCCTTTGCCTCAAATACAAATGGCCATTAACATCTATTAATTTTGCCTCTGGCAATTGATTGCAGATTGTGCAGAGCTGAAAGGCTATAACAGTTGGAGTTTTTGTAAGCACTCTGGGTGTGAAGGCGAGTTAAAATGTGATTATTGTTCCCCTGCCTGGAACTAACTGGTGTTAAACCCTCTTTGAACAAGGAGAAGCCAAGATTGGTTATTTTACTAGTCATTAGCTGACTCAGAGAGCCTCAATTAAATGGACGAGCATCAATAGAGGAACGTGATGAAGAAAAAAACAAAATCAGCTATTGACGATGAAAAATTTACAGGACAAAGATACATTACAAAAAGGTTGAATTAAGCTGTAAAACTTCTTAAATTACGTATAGAACTCAGATCTATTAGTAAGGTTAATAGACGGCCACAGTGAACTCTTTTCTTGTTGCTGAATGCATTATTTTGCAGAATTGTGCTTTTTTTTTAAACAGAAAATTACATATTATATGAAATTATGTAATTAGTTTTGGCGCAGGGCTTGATTCTAAATGATATAGAAATTACACGATGACAAAGCCAGAATTAGTCACACAATTTGTAGAACAGGACAAGTTCTCATTCTAAAACATGTTTAATCAAAGTGAAATATAAATAGAAAATACATTCTACAATGTTTGCATGATAGCCTACAGCTAAACTAAACGAGGCTGTAAAGATGCAAGGGTTTAATGCGGGACTGGTAATCGCGCATGTGATCTGATACAGGTCTTCAGTGAAGGCTACCAGAGCACAGGTAGATGCGTGGCGAGCCTCATTCTGTACTAATAACGCCCTCTAGTGTACAGATCTGTTAAAGGCACAGAGCACCTTCATCTCTAGACTAGGCTACTGAATGGATTTAGACAGGTTTTTAAAATCGATGGATCTCTTAAAAATCAAATAAAATTAACATGGAGCACTATGCACATAATAAAGTCAGGTCTAGAGTCCTCATGTTGATTATTAGATAACTTTCTCCATCTGTTCAAGATTTTCTCAGTGCGAAGGAGTGATGAATCTATGTTTTTGGTCCTCATCAGATACAATAATTCTCAAATAGGCTATGATAACTTCAATGAAAACACCTTTTTCTCATGTTGTCTCAAAAAAATAAACTTTTTGTATTCCGATTTTTATTCATGAACTACCCATATACATGCATTGGTGCGAAATTATTAAATTACATTTATTTCAGCATTTTAGAGTAAAAGTCATTAAAACCATGGATACAAAGTGTGAAAGTGACAAAGAGTTTTAAAATATCAACTAGTTTGAGCTTCTGAATTCCAGGTCTTCAAAAAAGTAAAGGAATGCATACAAAAAATGTGTTAAATAGGTTTAATTATTTAAATTTAAAACATGAACATAAAGCTTGTAAGCGAATGAGAACTTTAACTTCACAAAATTAGCAAAGTGTGTCCAAACTTTTGACTGTGTGGTCAATTTACCTGGCTTAAACGGACAATATAAAGCCGTTAATTTGTTTAAAAAGAAATTACACAGCAGCTCATTAAAACCCAGCACAGTAAACTTCATTAACGGTACAATGTTCCTCAAAATGCTTTTTGTGAAGCATCTTCCTGTGTGAAATATAACTTCAATAAATAGGAAGATTGCATGCATTACAAAGTGTTTTTGACATTGCTCTGCTGGTGAATGTGAAGAAGTACCCTGTATTTTAATAAAGACAGTAATTGCAATGGCATAGAGTCATATTGTCTTTATTTTTTGGCAAACATGTTCTGTGCAGTTGTGCAGCAGTTTGTTGCCACAGGCACAATAACCCTTTAGTTTAGACAAGAGTACTGATTCACAGTTTAATTTCAGGCACTGCCAATAAAAAGTACGTAGAGTCCGAATTTTATGCTGAATATATATATTTTTTTTGGATACAGCTTCATGCCTTCAGTTCATAAGATCTATGTATAATCCTGCGAGTGTAAGTCGTAACATCATTCCATGCATCTGAAAAATGGGAGAAAAGTACAAAGACTGAAACTAGGAAACCTTTGCTTTTATATAAATACTGAATAATGTGCAAATACAATCCAAGTACCCTCAAAACCCTTTCATATATATATATATATATATATATATATATATATAAAATATTGTCCTTTTCAAGACATTATTTTGAATTCAAGCGAAAAGAAACAGAATTCTGTCAAGACACGGCTGAGCAAAATACTCACAATTGCACCAAGAAAAACGGTCCAAAACAGGCCACTGCTACAACTAAAATATTATAAAACTCATCATTTAAAAATTTGGATGCTCATATTTGAAATGCAGATGACGCAAACTCAGTGCAGTACCCGATGTTGGTCCATAGTTCAGTTCAAAAATGAGGAAGTGCTTCATCATGGATGAAGCCAACAACACTGTCCTATAAAAATAAAAACTCGGAGAAAAGTTATTTTCCCACAGTCACATATTCAAGTCCTTTTGGTTAGCCGATCAGGGTGATTTTTCAAGTGTGACTGGCACCAGCAAGCTGTGAAAGCCTTCCTGCCACCACATTCTGGCTTTGCAGGTCCTGCTTAAGCATATTAGCTGGACTGGCACCACGGGGTCTCGCTGAGGTCACACTCTAGAAAGGTGTTGATGACAGTGCATGGAGCTCCGCTGACGGTCACTTCTTGTCTGGACTCCACCTTGTAGCGGAGGTTAGTCAGGCCACCCTCCGGGTCCACCTTAAACTGCTCCTGCAGATGCAGACAGACACGAATCCAAACATTAGGACGTGTGTCATGAGAGAGCAGGGATGCAAGCAGGGTAAGGTGGGAAAAAAGTGAGAACATTTTCTTTTAAAGATATTTGCTTTGCATGCTCATACTTTACGGTACACACACACAAAAAAAAACATATCTTGTTGCAACATTTTACAAAAATCAAAACTGAATATATTCGTTAAAAAAATCCCATGCTATAAAAGAAGTGCTATGGAGGCTATTTAAGAGAATACTGGCTGAATAAACAGCAATGTTAACCTAAAATGCTAAACTGTTGCCCCCTCTCTCTCTTCACTGTTCGCACATCGAACATGGACAACAGGCTCACACACACACTTGCATTTGTGGTTTACAGGGACTCTCCATAGGCGTAATGGTGTTTATACTGTACGGGGTATTGCCCTACACTGACCCTACCCCTTACAGGAAACTGTGTGCACTTTCATAAAAAGAAGCTGAAAACCATCAGAAGAGCAAAAACAAGATTAGATGGAGATGGATGACATGTATAGCGTCATGCAGTAAGGAACATTCTTCCGTTTATGATATATAATATTATGCAAAGCTTTGACATCATATCCAGGAGATAAGTCTGTAAAATCACAGGCTTTGCTTATCCCGTGCGAATGGGCCACACCAAATTCATATGTAGGGGGGTAATTTCTGAATCACACGAGGTCCCTAGATAATACTAATTTTGTGTGAATAGGGCTATAACGTTGCTGAAGGTATGAGGTCTTTTTTACCTGCTTTTGTGCAGCGATCCGCTTCTGATCTCTCTTCCTCCAGGCTGGATCATGGATGTGTCGAAATGTTTTAGTTCCTGTAGTAATACCCGTTGGCCTAAAAAGCTGCAGATTTAAACGGTAAATACAAAATGATCTATGAAATCTAAAGTACACTTAAAGAGAACACTTTCAAACATTACCTTAAGATCAGCTGTTTTCAGTCTTCTAAAAAACTCGTCATCTTCTCTTCCCCATCCCCAGAAGCGGTTTGACATCCCATTGCACTTCAGACACACATGACAAGTGAAAGGATGCTTGAACAAATTCTCTTCAGAAACAGTATTCAATGCATACAAGTATTCAGGTTTCTTACCAGCTGATAATGTCTCTTGGTAAGCAGCAGGATTCCTCCCACATACGTCTTATAATGATATAAGGGATGAAGGTCTGGAGAGGCCACATGGAAGGGACCCTCCTTTGGAAATCCATAGTCCAGATCCTCATTTTGAGGCAACAGGTCCACATCGTGCATTGCAATGTAGTCTGTGTCATTACCGCTTTCCATAAACCCAACGTTAATAAGAGAGGCCCGATTGAACCTGAAAAGCATGGATATAAATGTGTTCCTTCAATAAAACAACAAATACATGCATATGAATATAGCTAGACTGTTCCAGCAATAAAGGGCACTCACCGAAAGTGATCCAGTTGGTTTATAATGAATATTTTATGTCGTATTTTCTTTTTGTTGAGAAAAGCGTGCATGTAAGGGACAAATACGAGCAGCTCTTCAAAGCGCTCTCTGAACGGCACAATAAGGGCCATTTTGTGAGAGCCCCAGGATAGGTCATCGGCAGATGAGGACTGTCTCTCTATAGGACAGGGCTGGTGAGGGAGGTGACTGTACCCAACCGTCTGGCCCATGTCTCCTGAACAAGTCAGCTGCACCCAAAGAAGGGACGCCAAAACGAACACCATGCACAGCCCAAAGAGCTTCCAGACGGTGCATTTCCTCGACAGAAAACTGGAAGCATAAATACATTTGTGTGAAACCTCAAAATATTTGAGCTCAACCTGATATTACTGTGATATTCCAGCACTATGGACCACAAAACATCAGTGGTCAGTGGCCCCACACACTTTAAAAATGCTTGATTCCTGAAACTGATGCATTTCCCTTTAAAACAAAAATCCAGTCATTCTGTGTCACAAAAGACTTCCCCAAGCAGATTTCACAACAGCTATTGCTTATGGAAATTTGCAGTGCTCTCCAACAGAAAGTTACTTGTTTTCATGTTAAGCTGTGCTTCATGCATTGCTACAGTTGACATTAGGCCGCTTTTTCCCCCATGAAATTTACTAATGTGACTGTACCTTTAAGCAACATTAGTGGGAGGGACATTCAAATTCTAGAGAGCATTTAATTGGCCAAAACGAGTGAGTGCATGATGAGTCATCAGGTTACAGTAAGAGTTTTAGTGAGCCAGCTGATCAAAATTAATTGGGATAAGCAACTTACAATACACAACCGCAGGCATTAGCTACATTGGTTGACAAACATATTGTTGATCCTCAGGGACCTCGTGCATCTTGCTCAATCAGACTTAACCCTATAATGCCCTCCCCAAATAAAAACTATAGAGCTTAGATCTTTCACATATTACTAGGAAACCTTATATTTCAATTCCATTTTTTGTGTAACTAATCTTATTTTACTGTTATAATACTACAGTTTTGGTCTCTGGATAAAACTGGTGTTCGAGCTCCATATTCTCACTATATGAGCCATAAAACATTTAAGATTTACTTTCCTATTTCATCTACAGGTATTGCATAAGTCAGGCTTTACAGGGTTAAAACTCTACACACTTCTCAACATATCCCTCATACTCACTGAACCTCTCCATGTCGCTGCACCCTTTGACTTTCACTTCTTCAAATGATGAAACACATAAAACAACAACAACTACTAGCAAGCTAAGATCTGCCTTCATTCACACAGATCTCCACTTGCAAATGACTACAACACTGCATCTTTCTAATAGGATTATATTGAAATGAATCCCACATTAGAGTGGCCACACGTATGTTTACCTTCTCTCATCTTTGAAATACAGCACAGGTTTCCTCCGTGAAGAGTACATCATCTTTAAGACTCTCAGAGCAGCGCGGAACCCCTCAAGCAGATCGTAATATCTTCACTGATACAGCATCGAGACAGAGATCACGTCATCTACATGTTCAAATCTAATTCCTAGTTTACAACAGTGTCTTTTCTCTCTTTCCATCACAAATGACTTGCAACTTTAAATCCCATTCTTCTTAGCGGCCGGCTTCAATGATTTCTTTCAAAGTAGGTGCGACGCCAATCAGTCTGCCCTCCGTTGAGCACAATCATAAACCTAATTCATGCTTGTGGTTAAAGAATTTGGTGAGTTCAGTTACACGTCACTCATGACGGTACGACAAAAAAGAGCGCACAGCGCGAGCTCGTGGTAATAATTAATCGGTTAACACACCCGTCTGAATTATTTAGACGTGTTTCACAAGCCGCAAAAATACTGTAAGGTTTCCGTTTGTCATTGCCGGTGATCGTTAAAAAACTTAAGTGACAAAAGAAAAAAATCACACGCTGGCTGCAACAGTCCGTCTTTGAAATATTCCTCTGGAAACAACGTCCGGAATAAGTTCCTGTGATATTCTGACCCGAGCGGTACTATTAATTTAGAGACATAATCAGAAACATTTTAATTACCAAATTTTGCCATACGTTAAATGTATTACATTTCTAGAGTATATAAACATATTGTAGAAACTTAATTTCCTGTAAAGCTGCTTTGCAACGATTCGCGTCGTAAAAAGCGCTACTTGAATTGAATTGAACACAGTTATATGCATAAAGCAAAGGTAACCAAAGGACGGTGGAACAATGATACACACAAATAAAAATGTACAAATGTCACTAAACAACGAGCAATTGTAATGGGAAGTTCAACTCTTTCCCGAGAATCGGTTCTTTAGAACGGTTCATTTTAGTGAACCGATCAAATGATTCAGGGAATATTTTACGCTATCGCACGATAAATAACTAATATTACACGTTCCGATAAAGCTTCATGACAAAGCATCGTTTATTATGTGTATTGCTCAAGTTAAGGTGTTTACATTAGTTATTCGTGTCTTGCGTGCAGTTTGTTGCAGTGTTCATTTAGCTCATAAAACAGTTATGTAGAACCTAGATAAACGTTGCATTTACATTAAACACAATATTTACATTTATTTACTGAAAGAAAATACTCAAATACGTTTTGCAGGTTTTAACAAAACAGTTTTGCAAACTGCTAAGACCGGCCAAGCGAAACGGTTCAACAGATTCACTAAAAAAAGATCCGAACCAAAGAAAGATTTCATCACGAACCGGACGTTATTAACGGGTAACAGCTGTAGGCTGTCCAGTAGTAAACTAAATATAATACATCGAAATACATTGTTAAAGTTCTGAATAGTTAAAAAAAAAATGAATATATCTATGTGAAGAAAACAACATTAGTTTATTTAGCATCAATGTGTATTTTTTTGTGAGTGATACAGGATGACTGGCAACAAAAGTGTTTCATATCATCATCCAAATAAGGTCAAGGTGTGTAACACTCCTCTAATGAATGAATTCCTCAAATGACTATCTTGTGGACTTGTTTTACCTAAACAGGTATGAAAACATCTGAGCCAGTGTTGGGGGGGGGGAGTGGGAAACTTTATTTCTGAGTGCAATTACGGGGTAGAAATTTTCCCTCCCCTGTCCCTACTTAAAAAAGTAAACCCATTCCCTGTGACTGTTCACAAACTAAAATGACCAAAAACAAAACAAGTTAAACCATACAAATGTGATGGCAAAGCAATTCAGTGAGCAGTAATCTATGCGTAACATCAACACTAAAAAACAACATGCAGTCGTGTGTTTTTTGAAGAAAACAACATTATGACGCAGATTTTTTACAGTGTATTCTGGGCAGATCGATTTAAGAGTGAATAAAGCACTGAAATCTCTACATCAACCTGAGGAGTTTACAAAAGGAAAAAAGATATGGTAATGGTCATGTAAGATGGTTAGACAGCTTTCAAAGGAAACCAACACTTTGCTAATGAGTATTCGTGAAAAATATAAAACCTTTGATATCATTTCAATGTGCCAAGTACTCCATTAAACGTTTTGCCTTTTGATAACTACATTTTGCCATTTATTTGGATATATATACACACATTTTAAACATGTACACATTCATTCAGAATCACTGAGGTCCACATCAAATTGTAGCTATCAAAAGGGAAGAAGGTCTAATACTAACATGATCCGAGTTCTTGACAGCAAAAAATAAAATGGGGGTATAGAAAAGAAAACATCAACCAATCTGTTTAAAGAATAAAAATTTAAACACCAAGAAACATTCACTCTGAGCAAAACTTTAAATATCATACTAATTACTGCATAACCAAACAACAGAATACACTTACACCTGCCACCAGGATAAACTTGGTTATTTTTGTACATGTGTAAGCAAATAATCCAAGGTCATTTAGGAAAAACATCACACTCAGTTAATAGTTAATGTCTTTATCGGCTTTCTGAAACAAATAGAATTTTATCGAGGGCTATAACAAATGGTAAGGCAACCATTATGCGATTTGTGTTTTGAATCCAGTTAACTGCTTTGTTGAGTGCCCATCACCTCCACACAGTAACAAACTGTAATGCGTTTCTGAACAGAAACTAGGTTCACATTACAAGGGGAGTGGCACTGAAACGAGCAGCATAAAACAAATCTCAATGCGGGATAAAAGAGGGCAATTTAGGGGAGGAACTAAACTGAGAGCATGTTGACTTTTCAGCAGTCTTAGCCACACATGAAGCAGGCAATCTTCAAAATGCTGTGTGTACTGTATCAATTGACAATCATCACAACTTTAAAAAAAAATCTGACTACAGTTCTATACTAATTTCTTGGCCTCAAAGAAGCTCTTCAGATGTCTCATTTGCCAAAACCCAATGGCCACCAGGATCAGCGTCTGGACAATAGACCACCACAGGACTCTCTGATTGGTGCTCTCGCTGGTCTGTCTGAAGCGCTCCTCACGATACTGGAAGAACAAGGACATTCAGGATCATTTTTGTGCTCATACGACAGAAAACACCAAGTTTTATACCTGGTTCTGTATAAGCTGGATTTTAACGTACCCTTTGATAGTTCTGCTCTTTCTGGATCTGATCCACCTGCTCCATCAGCTGTCGCACCCTCAGCTGCAGCTCCGTCAGCTTGTCTTTGGCAGCGATTTCTGCATAGTTGTTTGTATGCTCACCAACTTGGATGTCCAAGTGAACACGCTGTATTGAAAATTCAAAAGCAAAAGCCGTCTGAATAGGAGGCCACTAAATATTAGATGGAAAAATTATATTTCTAATTGTGTGAATGTATGGGTATAT
>JAUMHE010000063.1:15442836-15456385 GCA_032359235.1 Enteromius mattozi | reverse complement strand
TAATAATAATAATAACAACAACAACAACAGTTTTATACATTAATAGGAGAATGAGCCAAATATCATCTTGACTATAGACAAAGACATCTGCACAACCCTACTTAGTGCTGAAAAAACAGGCTAAGATTGCATTCCTACTGAGTCTCTGAATAGTATAATTAGACTACTCAAAAGTTTTGCAACAAGTGACCAATCACTTACACCATTACATAAGTGCACACAATGACAATTTTAGACTTTAAAAAAAATAAAACGCACAAACACATTAAAACACTGTCCAAAGGAAGTGCGCAAAAAACACTACTGCCTACTCACTTATAAAAACCACACACACACTTACGCACACATCTGAGGTCTTGCAGATAACTGTTAGGATGTACCCATCTGCCATGTGTTATGGTGAACTACAACAGACTCATTGTGTTGGATCTGTAAGCAACAGCCTCCTGCTGCCCCACCCAGGGAGCTCCCAGAGCGAGACACCGCACAGCTGCTGAAAAAGTTGCAAGTATAACCAGGACAGAAAGGATATAAGACCTCTGAGAGGCACTTCCTGTAGCCACATCCCTTCCCCTTGACCTCTTCAGCTGCCAAACATCAGCCCATTGGCTCTTCGGGACAAAATGTTACTATTCAAAGCACTTCCCACTCCCAGACCACTACAGTGTCTGTCCTGTCAAACCACATCGTGCTTTATGTAAAATGAGAATGATGGATCAGTAATCATTGTTAGTCAAAGGCACAGTTAAGATGGGCGAACAACAGCCAAACCTCTACAAACAGTAAGTAAAGTAGGTCATCTCTTCTCACTCCACCGTCAGTACAACAGAGCTTCCCTGATATTGTTGAGACCCGGATTGTGTCCAGGCACATATATATACACAACGGAAGCAGGAGCAAATCAAACCAGCCCTGACATTAATAGTACAAGACGTAATTGACAATCATTGTCTTCCACCAGGAGTACAGATCTAATTTAGCAGTTCATCAGATGAATTAAAGGTAATGTTAGGAGTTCAGTATATACACTACTGTTTTAAAGTTTGTGGTTGGTAAGATATTCTGTCCAGCATCATTACTACATCCTACAGAAATCCTTCGAATTTGCAGCTTTTCTTATGATTATTAACGCTGAAAATAGTTGTGCTGCCTAATCTACTAGAGGCCTTCAAAAATAGCAGTACCACTAAACAGGCACAAATAAGTATAAGAAAATATGCACTTGAACTGTTTAAAAGGTATTTATTATTTTTTCTTCAAATGCATATCATGTGAGCTATGAAGTTTACATTTAAAAAAACAGTATGTGTCATATGTCTTTAAGACTGGAGAAGTTGCCTGTCACGGTCACTGATACAAAAACAAAAAACTATTCACCTTGGAAAAAGTACCTGCATTTCACTGGGGGCGGGTGTCTGTCAACTTTTGTCACTGACGTAATTCCTGTTTTCCAATTTTTGTATGCAAGACGTCTTGTTCTTGGATTCTCACACATACCATGCCAAAGCTACATGACTATAATAGAAACTGTCCAAAAACAGGTCTACCAAAACCATAGTTTTTATTTTTTAGTATCCAAAAGTGAAAGTGACAAGTGCAAAGTGTATGAAAAACGTCTGCTCTTTGGTATGTTTTTAATACACTGCGCATGTTTGTCGCTTTTTCAGTTGTGAATGTGAACAAATAAAAACTATATTTTGGGCAGACCTTTTCTGGCCTTATTGAATTTTTCATTGTGCGGACAAATTTTTGCTTCCTACTCAACTAAAACTTAATTTTTTGTTAGCTTTGAGCACAATTCCTGCTTGATTTGATAGAAGCTGTAAAACTGACAAAGCAAGCAAAGAAACAACATGTTCTGTATGTATAAAAAAAAACTTTTACATGCTGTGCCGCTGATCAATGCCAGTTCCAAACCAGTGGACCAATCAGAAGAACTCGGAAGGCGGGGCAAGCACTGTAAGCTTCTGTTTACCGTAGCAAGTTGGCATGACAATCGTTTTATTTGACAGCAACATGGTGGAGAAGGTGCTCATAATGATTATAGGTGCGTTCCATTTGAATGTAAGTGGACTGCGAAGTGGACTTCACAGGGTATTCTGACGTCTTAATCGTGTCAAAAGTGCTTCTCGAAACCCTCATGTTCTACTCTGCGCTTCTTTTAAAACCATTCCTGAGCACTGCGTCTCAGACACAAATATATGTTCTGTGTGATTGGCCCCCAACACTGTAAATGGTAAAAATCAAGCCAGAGATTGAATTCCTGAAATCTTCCTGCAATTATGTTCAGTGAGTCAGCACACACCAAAACACCTTGCTTATCAGCAGAAACAAGTAATCAGCTTGCAACCAGCACACTGTGCCTCGATTGCTGAGGGACCGATGATAGCAAAGCTTTAACAATAGGAAGTACAGGACTCAGATCAGCAATATAGAAGCTCAATACACAAACACACACTTCCCTGCTCCCTATCTCCATCCTGCCTCTACACTCAGCTGCTCCATTTGCAAAATGAGAAGCACAGAAAGCATTACTCATATTGATTTTTCTAGAAGTCACAAAAGCCTCCCACTTAAAGCTTTTACTCTTATTTCATGAGGAGAGAGACATTTTGCTTTAAAAGTGAAGAAGAAATGTTTGGCGCTAGGCTAAAATGCCCATAAAATGAAAATTGGCAGTCATCTGTTTCATCCCAAATAATGAAAATAACGTTAAGATACTGACCACAACCGCAACATGATTATCAGGAGATGTGCATCTTGATGCTGCTTTATAATTAAGATATACATTCAAGAGCAGAGCCATTTGCAAAATTACACATGAAATCAGCTTTCTAAATCATAATGGAGTCACATTTTGACACTAATAGAGCTCCAGACCAAGGAAGAGGTGCTTTTATTCCTTACTGGATCAATTGATTTATTACGAGGACTGTCGTGCAGCCGCAATGCCTCTAGTGGGCTTCAACCCATGCATTATCCTCAAAATTGGATTACGCAAACAATTAGGTATAATAGCCAGATTGAAAGAGCCATCTAACATTTCAGTGACATTTAAGAGCACAACAGATGCAAGACAGAAGCACGGCCTTACAATTTTATCAGTTTGAATTTGATCAGAGAAATATGACTTTCTTACGAGCCCAGAACAAGATCTCTTTCTAAATGAGGAGGAGAGCCGTCACACCCATCCAAGACAAAGATGCAGTCGTTCAGAGGGGGGCTGTTTAATTGCTTGACACCATCCAGTCTCTCCATCCCTGGAGCCTTACATCATCGACACAAACAGGGATAGACCCTCTTTATGCAGCACATAAACAATTACCATTCCATTGTTCTCCATGCCTGAAATACTACAAAGAAAAACAGGCATCTGAAGGTACACAACATTCATTTTCATTCGATATTATTCAGGATCAGATCATAGCTCAAGATTGACAACAGATGTGAAGGCTCACATGAACATCTATGAGACAGATGTTACACGTTGGCAGATATTCAGAGGCTCTCAATGGAAACGAACTCTGCTATTGCAAAAACGCAAAAGATGCAGCCAATGCATGAAGCAAAATATGACTTACTGGCATATTTCAACAAATATTAACAGAATACAACAAAAAAAACTCATCTTAAAGTCAACTTATTCTTAATTACATACACTATTTACATCATATTAAGCAGCTATTTAAAAAAAAACAACTTACTCATTTTCTGTTATTAATATTTTAAATAAGTGTACATACCGTACATCAAAGTGAGCTATGAATATAAATCATAATGCATATGGCTTTTCAATTTACAGATGAATTTCACATTTCATTTAGAAGACTACTGAAAAAGAACAGCAAGATCAATCATATCGACAAGACCATCATTTATGCATCACCATTAGAGAAATAAAGCAATGCTACGCTTCGATAAACCAGAATCTTATTATGCGATGAATGAAAGCCAGCAACATGGTGATGCTGCTCTTTGAAGGCACTCCATCTCCGATAACACATTATAAACCTCCCCAAGGTCAAAAACAAGCCGATGTGTTTCTACAAAGAACTGCTATTATGATACTAATTAAAATGTCATTCAGGAGGCCCAGAAAAATTACGATTTTGAAAATCTTTGTCTAAAATTTAATTTTGTCCAAAAACTCCCCACACAAAAATAAAGCAATAAACAAGTCTCAGACCACACAAGCAATCTGTAAACAAATCCCCAATCAAACACAAACCATCTATTTACATTTTCACAACATCTTTCTCCAAATGTTTCAAAGATGATCACAGCTCACTGTGGATGTTTCCAAAGACTGCACACAGAGATGGCTGATATCAGCTCATCACATCAGCCCAAATCCATGATTACTATCAGACTAAAATATAAACTTTACCTTTTAGATAGACAAGTCGGTCGGTAAACCAGAAGCAAACATCTGTGAATGTGTTTCCAAGGGATTTAAACGAATATTACTGAAGACAGACTCACTGACTGCGCAAAACCAAGTGAGCTGCCCATCTAGACAACACTTTGGGCATCACATGAACGTTTAGAAAGTCCGAGGCAAGGCAAAACACTAGTTTTTAAAGATTGCAATGCCCAAAAATGCTGTCTGAGTGGGCTGCCCACTAGGTTTTGAGACACAGCCAGTAAGACACGCCACGACACGCACATCTTTCCTCACAAGAATGTGAAGTCACTTGCTATGACTATACACCAATTATTATTAAAGCACCCTTTGTGTATATCGTCCTCGTGGGGTTTCGTATACAAAAACGCGCGACTTCGAGTGAAATCATAAATATTTATTAGCTGAATAAACGAGGAGTGAAGCTAAGCTACGTTAGCCACAACTTTGTGGGATTGAGTTCAAAACACGGGTATTCGGTGTAAATTCAAACCGCTTTTACTATAAAATGACCTTTCAAAAATTACAACTACATATTTTTAAATACTTTCTTGTTACATTAGTTTTTTCTGTATTGTGCGAAAACTTATAGCTAGCCCAGTTGCTAACGTACATAGCCAGTTAGCCGTTTAGATTTGCAGTTTGTGGTTTAACGTTAATTAAACCCGAATAACCCTTACAACCTCAAAATAACTGTCTATAGTCCGTTTTAAATGTTTTAAAAACCCCTTTTAGAAAATATAAATAAACTCCGTTCACGTGTTTTCCTCACCTCACTCGCACAAAAAGGAAAGAAAAAGAAACTTTTTCAATCACTTCTCAACACCCCCCTGCGGAAAAGACACCATCCCTGTTGGAATAAAGTTGATAAGTGACCACTGAACCGTCTTTATCGGCTACATGTATTATCATTAGATTGCATACCTTTCATGAAATGGTGTAGCGTCTGTCGACCTTTGCTCTGTTTTACAGACACCGACATGAAGGAGTTTTTTCCCCCTTTTTTTCCCTGCCTCTCTTTCCCTCGTCTCTCACCAGTCCTGGCGTCAAACAGACTGGAGGCGAATCACAGCGCATATCAATCCGCCCGTTTGACAACCTACTGCTCCTCTGTGCCTGCAGATGCACTCGAGATCAGCAAAAGATGCCTGTGATTATTGGAGTATAGCATTGAGTTATGTGAGTATTATGGTTTCTCTGTAGTGGTTGTAAGATGGACGACATTAAAAGGCATTTACTAACAATCAAACACTGCGATCATAGGGCCCTATATGAAGGGGAATGTAACTGTGAGTGATTCAATTAAAAACACTAGACTAATTCTAATGTATTCTGTTACAGTATTACTGTGTACTATTAGTGTTCATTCATTCTAACTTGCTACCTTTGGCCCTAAATGTATTATTACTTATTATTCCTATTATAGATATTTTTTTCTGTATTGCCTTTATTGAGATTTATTGATATTTTGCCACTGTGATTTTTAATGAAAAAACACAGTATTGTAGCACATATGTGAACATTTGTGCATACATAAAACATTGGTTTTCATGTTTCTAACAAACATAAATCACTATTAGATCAGTAATAATAATAATAATTATTATTATTATTAATAGGCTAATAATAATCCAAAATGTCCAACCTTGCAATGCATATGTAGATTAATAAAAATAGGCTCTGTAGTGGATTTAATCTGCTTTAATGACTTATTTTAACACATTAGCCAAAAATGTAACATATTAAAATAGACTTCTAACATTGGTCGATATGCTTATTTTTTTATACCGTATCTATTTATGTGAATATTATCTGAAAAAAAAACAAAAAAACAGCCTAATTTGTGTACAGCACACAATCGCACTTGACATACACCAAGAACTATTAGTCTATATAAAGGCGGAAGGATACAGCCGGCTGCCATGTTATACAAGCGCTGTCCTGAAGTAGTGCTACGGTCACGTGACGTCACGAAAGTTGGCTCCACTCTGTCTGGCTTTTAAAACTTCAGCAGCGCAACAACCAATAGAGAGCGAGTAACGCGGCGCTTGCATACTCGCGCACACACACGAGGTCATATTCAAATGAATTAGTATGAATTAATATTTATCTATCTGTCTGTCTTCTAGTGGATGTATAAACGTATCTTTACAATCAGTAACGACACCATTCATTTAAAAGTAATATGTTTAATCTAGCAGGTAACACTTCGACAACGTTTTTAGATAAATAATATGTTTTAACATTAAGTTTCAGACTATTTGATGCTTTTTGAATTGCGTCGGATTGATTGTGCAGATGTGAAAACATCTTCATTCAGAGTTTCTCTCAAGGTTTTTTAATAAGTGAAAGAATCTTGATATCATGAATGAGCCAAGGGGTAAGCCTGGATTCAAATTCATCTTAATCTGAACTTTATGTTGACTTTCTTAGACGTGAACCTGTTTATACTCTTCATGCGCTGGCTCTCAATCCCTGTTTAAACACGTCAGTGGTCTAAGCTTAAAGTTCCTCAGACTGACCATCACTGCTCACATTGTTACGCTTTATTCTTGTGGCCACATCAGCAGAGTATGCAGTGTGTATATATGTATAGTAAATATTCATTCATTTCAAGAAGACTGATAATACAGATGAAACAAGCAGGCAGATCCTAAAGTAATCACCAGGGGTCAGTCTTTGTCTTTCTAAAATAAAAATAAATCTATTCTGTTAAGTTCTTTAAAATATTGAAAATCTTTTATATTGAACTCTTTAATCAGTTCCTGAAATTTGGGCTTTAATCTACACATATGCAAGATATAATACTATTTTTCACATTTACTTTGGACAACGTTTTTGAACAGCTGAAGACACCTGAAGTAACAAACAACGATGTCAGAGGCCAGCAAGTGTATTAAGTAGTATTAAATGAAGCATTACTCTTCCTGAGTGGAGCGAGATGTTTTTTGTGCAGTTTAAGGTGATTAAGTTTAATTTCTGTTCCTGTTTTACTTTGTGTCTCCAGCAGACATCTTTGTTCATACAAGGGTCAGGCTTTCACAAGCTGTGAGTTTTATGGATACTGGAAACCTGGTTCTACAATCTGTTCTCACTGGGGTGTCCTGCATGTGATATAAGAGAGCTATTGTGGGTCAAGCCCACACAGCAAAAGGCCAAATCAGAGGGCAACATATGTAGAGCAGGTCATGTGTGTTGTCAAAGTCATCCACCCAGATCCCAAAACATCTGTGTCTGTCTGTAAGGACAGAAGAAGGACTTATTCTTTTCAGTTTCAGAAATCTAAACAGTTTGTCTCTTTTATGTCACTGCCTTTTTTTGAACAAACACTGAAGCTTGGCTGGGTTTCGTTACAGTAAGCCTTTCCATCAATGAAAACTCGCTCTGTCACTCCAGTTAAAAGAGAACAGCTGCATGCAATACAAAGATTTAATTTGAAACTTATGACTAGCATGAAATGACTGCCCTAAATTCCATTTGTTTGAATGTAGCTCTGACTTCATTGTGCAATTTCCCAGCAAGTTTTAAGTTGCCAAACACTGGTATTTTTGCTCTTTTGGGAAGTCTAAGCAAAGAACAATATACAGTTGTCTCGTAAATTTACATACCCTAGCAGAATGACTTCTGGGCCATTTTTCAGAGAATATGAATGATAACAGAAAAACTTTTCTTTCACTCATCGTTAGTGTTTGGCTGAAGCCATTTACTATCAATCAAGTGTGTTTACTCTTTTTTTTTAAAATCAGAATGACAACAGAAACTACCCAAATGACCCTGATCAAAAGTTTACACACCCCTGAATCTTAATACTGTGTGTTGTTTCCTGGATGATGCTCAACTGTCTTTATATTTTGTGATAGGTGTTTATGAGTCCATCATTGGTCCTGAGCACTTCAACTGCCTGCTTTGAACCCTTTCCAACATTGACAGTATGGTTTTGAGATCAATCTTTTCACACTGTCCCCAGTTGGGGTGTGAAAATGTCCCCAGTGTGAAAATATGGATCTCAAAATCATGCAGTCTGTGTTGGAAAGGGTTCAAATATGCAGAAGATGCTGGAAAACCAAAGAAAGTGCAGGAGCTGGAGGATTTTTCTAAAGAACAGCAGGCAGTTGAAGTGCTCAGGACCAACGATGGACTCATAAACACCTATCACAAAATATAAAGACAGTCGTGGATCATCCAGGAAACAACATTTTAAGATTCAAGGGTATGTAAACTTTTGATCAGGATCATTTGGGTAGTTTCTGTTGTCATAATAATAAATGGCTTCATCCAAAAGCGTGAAAGAAACGTTTTTGTGCCATTCATATTCTCTGAAAAATGGCCAAGAAATCATAAATTCTGCCAGGGTATGTAAACTTATGAGCACTGAGCACTTATGAACTGTACTTTAAAAAGTGAAAAGTGTGTATAGTTGTTACGTTAAACAGTTATTTATAATACTTAATCTTAATCTTATAGGAAAAGTTCACCCAAAAAGGAATATTCATCAGGACAGATTTGGAGAATTTAGCGTTATTGGTTCACCAATGGATGCTCTGCAGTGAATGGGTGCCATCAGAATTAGAGCCCAAACATCACAATGATCCGTAAGTAATCCACACCACTCCAGTCCATCTATTATCATCTTGAAAAGCAAAAAGATGTGTGATTGCAATAAACAAATACATTATTAAAGTGTTTTTTAAATTTTTTTTAATTTATTTTACCTTTAAACCATTCCTCCTGACCAATATGACTTCCACTTCTTCCAGTAAAAAAGTCTATCTTCGGTTGTCCTCTAACATCAAATTACACTGATATATTTATTTAAAACTGTTATAGATTTTGC
The DNA here is from genome assembly GCA_032359235.1 of Enteromius mattozi. Lineage (NCBI taxonomy): Eukaryota > Metazoa > Chordata > Actinopteri > Cypriniformes > Cyprinidae > Enteromius > Enteromius mattozi. The sequence goes on along the minus strand of JAUMHE010000063.1, from coordinate 15,447,149 downwards.
TTGTGAACAGTGTTATATCTGTGCATATTTCTCTCCTGATTCAGACAAGATGGCTTCTTTTTTTATTGGAGAAAGAAATATTATGAACAGAGAAAGCAACAGTTTGAAATTAATAATTAACTTGTTTCTTACAAACCCACTCCTTTTTTACTTCACCAGATGTTAATTGATGGACTGGACTGGAGTGGATTATTGTGAGGTTTTTATCTGTTTGGGCTCACATTCTGACGGCACCCATTCACTGCAGAGGAGCCATTGGTGAGAAAGTGATGTAATGCTACATTTCTCCAAATCTGTTTGGATGAAGAAACAAACTCATCTACACCTTGGATCGATCCAGTATTTTAGTTTTAGTGTGAACTATTCCTTTATAAATGGTGTAAGCTAATAAAGACCTGATTATGTATTTTTGACCTGAATAGATGCAGTAAATGTAGATGTAGAACTACATGAAACACATTTTTGATATACAGAGAGTGAAAAAACACATTTTATTGTTTGTTACTTGTGTTTCCCATTAGAAAGGTCCTTCACAGACAAAGTTGTCCTACAATAGCCATGTGTAGGTGTGCTGGAGGCTGTACAGGAGACCGTTTTCAATACAAGATTTATGCATTTCAATCCAATGCAGATTGCAAATCACCATTAATAATGCCAGATATAACAACTATTTAACTAAACTAATAATCTGATTTAAATTTAGGTGGTTTAAAATAGTGGACAAGAAAAAAAACTGTCTGGTTACTCTGGATGGAAACTAAAGGGAAACAGACATCAAATTGTTTATAAAGGTCTCAGGCATCCTACAGTGTAAGTCTGAATGTAATACAGATGTAGACTTATTGGAGTTGACATTTGTTTCCGTGCAGTGGTGTAATGATTTTAACGGCATGAATAAACATGGTTTAGCAAGAGGAGATGAGAGTATCCTCGATATTTTTCAGCACATTGACCTTTGGTTGCTACATGCCTACTGTAATAATAACTTAAGTAGCGTGTTTCCAGCAGGTTCCAGTAGCACTAAACCCCTCTGCCCTCTGCGACACTGAAAGGCTGCCAGTGTCTTGCTCTGGGAGCAAAATGCTGCTGGAATGTTTCGTTTGGGCTGCCAGCTGAGAAAGGGTACTGTGCACATATGTTTCCTACTCCAGCTCTGTTGGGCAGCTTTGAGACATCCCATCCCATCCCAGGACCGCTGCAGGGTACAGAAGCTCTGTTTACCATCCTCAAATGTTTCCAGAGTGTATGCGGTGATATTACAAGCACCGTAAAGCAAAATGGCAGGTTTAAACAACAGGCATCTTTCCATTTAAAGTCGTTACAGAAGCCCCAGCAGTCTCGCTTTGATTCCGGTGGTTGGTTGGGATCCAAAAATGGCAAGTCTGTTCTGATATTCTCATGAAGGGGGAAAAAACAATGCTAAATGTAAATAATAAAGTGCAATGAACCATATAATTGTGAGTTGAGGATAACAAATTAAATAGGCTTTAAAACTTTAAAAACCCTGTGAAATTAAAATAAAAATGCTTTTAGTCCATGTGTGCTAGCTTTAAGGTCATCTACTGCACATGTTAGTGTACCTTTAAACAGAAACTATAGCTAAATACACTTTTAGCAGATATACTGTATGTTATTCAAATATTTTACTATCAGGGAAAACGGGGAAAAAAGAAGACTTGTACTGCATTATACAGATTTTTGTCCTATCAGATGCTCTCTAGAATGATTTTGGCACGTATACAATATTACTAAGGCTTTTTTGTTACCTCTGTACAATAGCCCTACAGCAATGTCTGGTTTTAAAGTGATTTGTGGTTGACAGTCGGGTTTTCAGTGTTGTTTACATATCTGTCTGGTGTTTTTAATATGCTTACAGACAAACCATTCATCAGGCAACACCATTGCTGAGCATTTTCATTGCAGTAAACCAAAACCCGATCTGATTCAAGTCACAATCTACATCAAAAGATTCACAAACCCACTTAAAGGGGTGGTTGGCTGTTTGTGTTTGAGGGATGCAGTCTAACATGTCTTAATGCTTCGTTTAAAAAAAGAAAGATGTATATATTTTTGTTTACACATTTACCTTTATTGACACCTGTTGCGTCACCGCGTAGAGATCTATACATAGATGCCTCAATAGTGACTGTTTGTATGGGATCTACCATAGATCATCTACGTCTATGTGTATATATCTATGTGCCCAAGCATGTTGATGTGTCATGTGCCGGATGTTGTGAATTATTTTTTTACATCAACATTTTTTAAATATGTAAATGAATGCTCGTATGATCACAATTATCATTCTATACGGATGCATTAATAAAACATTAATGTTATAACAGTATTTATGCAATTTAAATACAGTGTAAATGCACGTATTACTGCTAGAAATATGAAAATAAAACAAAGAAAAAGGTGTATAGACACCTACATGTTTAATTAGGCCTATACTTGGCTTTTTAATCCAATTTTAAGGCATAAAAAAATTCATGCGGAAAAATTTGTAAATTTGTAATTTTATCAAAGGTGACTTTTAAGGGAAAGAATTAGTGACTCGAAGCAGAGAGAGGGCATGTGGAGAAATTATTTAGTCATGAATAATGGGACCAAGCAGACTTTTAAATTATCATCTGAGTGAGGCTTTTAATTGCCACACATTAATCACCACATTATGACAGTCCACCACATTGTGAATTCAGCTCAGTGAACTGACAAATTGGCTTGTAACAGAGAGAGCAAACTACATTCAAGGGCACTGGCTAGTTATATGTAAACTATAACTCTGTGGCTACAAAACGGTCATTTTTATTAAGAAATATGCAGACGGTGATCTTTGGTTCTTCACAAAACATCTTTGGTGTAATATAACAAACAATCTGCAAACAAGTCTTCATTATTGACCATGGGAAATTAAGACAAATTGGTCGGTGTTTTTTTTTTTTATGTGCCCAAATAGCATTTGTTCCAGCTTAAACCATGCAAACATGCTATATCAAATACAACAACCAAATCATTACAAAAACAATAAAAAGAAATACAAAATGTTTAACCAACATCTGATTCAAATAATTCAGACTGAGATTTCAAAACAGAAGTCGAATGAATATTCAAAACATATGAAGTGATATAACAAATTGCTGTCATGAATTTGTGATATTTAGAAATCTCCGCTTTTCATCCAAGGGTCTTTGGCACATGAAAAATGTCACAATCTTGCAATGCTGAACTGGTTTCCGTTTTCAGCATTATGTACTTTGTTGCCTTGATTTTCTTAGCCTTTAATTATCTCTCCACTGTGTGTTCCCATCCTTTTGAAGTGGTGGAGGTTCAAATGAACTACAATTTTACTTTGTAGGGCTATGTTTACTGGACATGAGACATTGTTCTGCTGCTATGACTTTTGAGGACCTTCTGGAAGAGATCATCTGTAATATGGCAAGAAATATATTACTTTTTTATTCAGTGCAATCCCATGCAAATTTGGGAATATATCTGAGACGGTTTATTAATTGCATTTATGTGGGAAAAAGTATGCATACATACCATTTTTCATTACTTGAGGCCCAGCCTGGGATCAAAAATTTGAGATGAAGATATATTTAATTTGTTTTGACAATTCAAGCACAAAAAAAATATGTATAAAAAAAATCTAGCAACTCTACTTGTCTACTGGTAAATACTAGTTAATGGTATACTAACCCTCATAGCAGAGGTGCGTCTGATTGTGGAGCTTTCAGCCTGGTCACTCACAGTTTTAGGAGCTACAACAAAGTGGCGTGCCACACTGTTAGGAAGCTCTGAAATAAGATTGCTTTTATCATTAAGTCTAAGAAAAACTAGTTTATGACTTACGCATTGGCTTTATGATTACATCAACAGCATGTACAACTCCATTGGTAGCCATCAGATCAGTCTGGACAACAGGTACCCTGTTCACGTATATGGTGAAGTTACGCTGAAGGAGATGAGAAGATCAGAAACCGTTCAAATGATCAGATGAAAACAGATTAAGTAATTTATTCATGCTTACGTAATTCTTATAACATCGTACATAATTTCTTATTTTTAAAAAAATCTATTTAAATTTATGTTATTTATTTTTCTATTGCAAACGAAAGATGTCAAAAAGCTTAATTTTGAAGAACCTTTTCCACAGAATGTCAGTGATGAATCTTTTGTATAAAGTATAAAAAAATAAGTGTAATAAAGTGAAAAATACATAATTAAATAAGCATGAAAATATGTTTATAAGTTTCTATATAAGCAATTTTGTGATAGTGATAGCATATATATTTAAAATGACACAAAAG
>JAUMHE010000063.1:15431063-15441792 GCA_032359235.1 Enteromius mattozi | reverse complement strand
TGAACCTGCTTTCATCTGTGAAGAGCACAGGGCGCCAGTGGAGAATTTGCCAATCTTGGTGTTCTCTGGCAAATGCCGAACGTCCTGCACGGTGTTGGGCTGTAAGCACAACCCCCACCTGTGGACGTTGGGTCCTCATACTAGAGGTCTTCATGGGTCCAAAAATTCGTATTTGAACCCGAAGAGACCCGTAAATGTGCTAGACGGAACCGACCCGGACCCGTATTTTATTTTAAAGTGGTACCCAAACCTGTGAAGACCCGAGAAATACCTTAAATGTACTAGTTGGACCCAAACCCGGCTGGGAAGACAAAGACCTGACAAATTCACATCCATGTTAGGCTGTTCTTCTCTCTTGCCGACAGAGAGGCCCTTCTTAATCTACTATTCCAGCTCGCGGTCACGTCATGTGAAATTGATTGTCAGTCAGTGTTGCTTCCTAAGTGGGCAGTTTGATTGACTTGGAGTTACATTGTGTTGTTCAAGTGTTCCCTCTATTTTTTTGAGCAGTGTATATATATATATATATATATATATATATATATAAATAATAAAATAAAAATATAGACATATTTACAAAATAAAAAAAAAACTGAAAATATGAAAATAGAAAATAAATCGAAATATTAATTACAACTATAATAGTATCTTAGTCATACTAGAATGACACTGTTTTAAACCCATACAGCTATATGTCTTATGTGGAATACAAAAGATCAATTAAAAAAGTCTTGTTTACAGATGGAATTTGGGCTGTGAAGCTCCATAAAACACTGTAAAAACACCATAAAATTTAACTATACCACTAAATAGCTTTGGTTTGTTGGTGCCTTTCTCGCCCAAATGCAGTTTGTTTACATCTGTCTTCTGACCAAATGCCATTCACATCAGTGGGGCCACATTTGATTCAACTTTAAGATTTACTCATCATGTCCTAATACTAAATATACAGCCATACTGCTTTGAAACGACATTCATGTGATACCTAAATTTATTTAACTGTCCCTTTAAGACATTACTGTGAGGATTATCATCACTGTGCTTACCTGAAACGGTCATCTGCCTTCAGGACATCCATGACAGTTCCCATGGGTGGTGCCAGGATCTTGTCAATGATGAACATGTTTGCGTAGCGGCCATTTTTGTCATGTGCAGCAATGCAGCCGTTCTCAATGCACAGGTTCTGTTAAGTGAAATAGTTAAGGTTATTGGTTATACAGATCAGAGCATCTGTGTCAAAGCTCTCTTTTCTCACAAGACAGATGATGCATGAAGTGGTCTGTGGAAAACGTTAAGGTGATTCAAAGGAGAGGTTTCCGGTGGTCTGTGAATTCCATTACGAAGCAGAAATGTGAGAGCGCAGACTGAACGATACCAGCCTCGCTGCCAGCTACAACATGGCTAGAAATACAAAACGTGGCTCTTATGTGTGTTTGATGGATTGGGATGGGAAACGGGGAGTTTCATGATGCAAGATGTAGTCAAAAGGGATTTATTTCCTTCGCCATTGTCATGAAAATGAAAAGTATTGATCTGTTGTGATAGGATTTTGTTCAGTATAGATAGATATCAATGTTTCATTTAAAAACAGCAGCCTCGATTTGGGTTTCTGTTGTATTACTCCCATATGTATAATTCAAGACTTACATTTCTGAACACAAACACTCTCAGTTTCAATCCACCAAGGGTCTCCAACTCCTGCCCATGGTAAAGGCTCTTGGAGGAAAACTTCTCCTTGAGAATGTGGTTTCCCAGCAGTTTCTTCAGGTCGGGTGTGATGGCCAAACTCTTGTCTGCACGCAAATTACACAATTACAGTTATTTCGAGTTTCTTAAGGCTCAGTTGCTACAGTAGAAAAAAAGACAATAGAGTGATCTGACCTTTAAAAGCATCGTTCAGTGGAGCTAATAAAGTCACAGCCTCGGAGCCTATGAGATGACCAGTAAGACCGGCATCTTTAAAAAGCTTGGAGGCTGTAGTAACAACAGATCCCTCTGCAAGCTCCAGGAGGGTCTTGGCTAAAAATAAATAAAAAGACAGTACAGCATTACAAATATTCAAAATTATATGTATAGTGTGTATATTAGTGCTGTCAAATGATTAATCGCAATCCAAAATAAAAGTTTTTGTTTGCATAATATATGTGTGTGTGCTGTGTATATTTATTAAGTATGTATAAATACACACACATACAGTATATATTTGGAAAATATTAACATGTATTTACATGTCTATATTTATATTCATATAATTTATATTATAAATAAATATATTTAATACATAAACATATTTTTCTGAAATATATACGTGTGTGTGTGTATTTATAAATACATAACAAATATACACAGCACACTTACATATATTACGTAAACTTTTGTTTTGGATGTGATTTATCGCAATTAATTATAAATATATAACATATTATAATAAATATACAAATATTATGTATTGCTAATTCATTAAATTTAATATTTAAATGTACAAATATCATTTGCTAATTCATAAAAATCATTATGCTCTTTTTGTGTCATCATAAATTATCAGAACATAATAAAAAAGCCCTCAAAATAAATAAATAAATCAGCATGAATTAATTAATACATAGAAATGTATATATATATATATATATATATATATATATAATGTATATAATATAATATGTCATCAAATCATTGTGTAATTTTAACAAATTTATAATTTTTAAATAAATAAACCTAAAAATAGTGTCATGACATTTGACAAACTGACATTTAGGCCAGATTTACTAGCAGCTTGCACCAGCACGAACCCACTTTTGCCATTAAAAAACTATTGTCAGGATTTACTAAAGCCACGCAGTGGCTTATTAGCACTGAAAAGGCACGGACACAATTATTTTTTTATCCAGACCTTATTTGCATATGCATTTGCTGGAGTTTCCCTCTCAGAAGCAAAATTTATGGCAGAAGAGCATTGAAATGAGTCATGCAAATTTTAAGGTTTGATCTAGTCACTTTGTTGGTTTTAGTGTGCATAATTTAACAACCAAAAAAGCATGTCTTAAACCAGATGCTAATTTGCCCTGCTCTTTGTAGATTGCGCACCAGCGCATATAGAAATGATTCAGCTGTGTCTGTGTTCTTCATTTCATGCATTGAACTTTCCATTCCCATCTGCCTGGGCTTTTATGGAATTGCGCTCTCACACTAATTTGCCCTGGCCCTAAGATCTTCTAAAGATCAAACCTGAGTCAGGGATAAGAAGTTCATTGACATAGTGAATGACTCCATTGGTTCCAAGCTTGTCTCTCTGCGTGACGACGGCTTTGCCGTTGATGGTCATATCGTCGCCGTCGCAGCCGACTTCTAGAACGCTGCCCTGCAGGGTCTCCAGAGGTGTTCCAGCCACAATAGACTCGGAGCAGTGCAGGTTCTTCAGGATGTGGTAATTCAGCAGATCTAAAGTGGATGGAGACCAAACAATGAGCAGATTATTGGCGAAACCATGGCAACTGTTCTGGAAACACAAAAAATAAAACTCTTGTTGCAACATCTGGGATGGGAACTCAAACTCAACTGAAACCAAATAGTTCCTATTTTTTATACACATTTCTGCTGTTATTATTATGCACGATTCACAAGTGTGCTTTATTCCTAACCAAACGTTTGTCTTCATAATCTTTTAGCACAGTCTAATAGCTTTCTTGGATACTGAAATGATTTTCCTGCTTGGCTGACATTACGATTTCAGCGGCTTCTTCCAACCACCTGGCTCCATTCTGCTATAGACAATCATCCTACTTTTCCCCATCCAATCAATTCCCAATAGATAAAATTAAATCCCCTACACCTTTTTATCTCATTGAATATCCAGTTTCACTCAGAAATGCATCGCATTTGGAAATAAAATCAAAATTGCTTTACGCTGAAAAATTACCTTTGAGAGCAACAGGGTCTCCCAAAATTCTGGTCAGCGTTTCTGGAGGAATCTTCTCAAAGGCTTCATTGGTTGGAGCAAAGATAGTGTAGGAACCCTCATTCTCCAACAGATTGGTGAGACCAGCGGCAGCAACCGCAGTCTAAATCAAAAGCAAAGGAGGTCATATAATGCAATATTTATTCTACTAAATGCCAGCAAATTCCCTTAAAAGCCATATAACATCTACCCGTAGAGTGTCCAGGTCATCATCTGTGTCAATCAAAGAGTTGACATTATTGGTAATGGCGGTGATGACTCTGTCAACAACATGCACAATTCCATTGGTGGCATGCTGGTCTGTCTTCACAAGCCTTGCACAGTTTACTGTCACAACCTGCAACAAAACATGAGATATAGGTAAAATGCACAAAACCTTTGGAATATACATTAGTTGACACAGCAATAAATAAACACCATATTTCCATTGAGAACATCTCTTGTTGGTCAGCAACCAAACTGGACTTACTCCATTAGAATAATGGTGGATATGAACATCAAAGTCCTGATACATGGAGGAGAACGAAGTGCCATGCCTAAGGTCGTCAGAGGTCAAGCGTTTGTTGATCATGTGGTAGTGCAGAGCGTTGAGGAGTTCAATGTTGACGTTGCTCACCAGGGCATCCAGAATTTCCTACGGCACATTTTGAAACGACATTGAGCTTATCTTGCTATTTTTGCTGTTTTTACGTGATTTTTGGGAACTCTGCCTTGCTTAAAATGGCAGGGAACTCTTCTTCTACATGATCTATGGAGATGCACTAGTGGGAACTCACAGTGGGAAGCGCAGCCCAAGCCTCATTGCTTGGAGCAAAGAATGTGAAGCTGCCGGGACCTTCGATCTCCTCCTGCAATTTCGCTCTTTCAGAGTACATTTTGGTAGTAGTGGCTCCAACCATACCCAAGGTTTTATAGATGTTCACCAGAGGTAGGGCTTTGAAAAATAAATAAATTTTTTATTGTTATATCATCATACAAAAACTTTTTCATGCACACAATTTATAACTACATACCTGCCGGACAGCCTTTTTCTCCAATCACCTTCTCATATCCAGGACAGCACTCATAGCTGACCACCCTATGAAGAAATGTTAAAAAACATCACTTTATTGGGTTTCATAGAAGATTCTGTACAGATCTCATAGGAAATGGGAGTTCTTGAGGAACCTCTGCAGGAAATCAGGTCTATATTTCTTTCTTTATTACTGTGAGGGCTGTGACAACCAACACACTCCTCAGTGTGTTTTAAAGTGCATGGCTTATGCTATACTTTACTAATTCTTTTTATTTTGTGCCAGGTATTTCCATAATAAATAAGGTCTGTGCTCGAGTTGGTCTTAGAGGGTCATAAAATCTAATTTCCTTTGGTAGTTGAAGAATTCAGAGGTACAGTATGGGCCAGGGAACCTCCTGAGAGGGAACTCTAACACCAGCAGTCCTGCCAATAAAAACAATGGGAAATTCCTAGAAACCACCATGCAAAGGTGCAATAATTGGGATACTAAAGATTGACGTATAGCTTTCCTTAAACGTTTCCTTTTCTGAAAAATGTTATGATCTCTTACTAATGCAGTTAATATTTACACGCATAATCACTTTTTTACCAGTTCACTATTACAAACTCAATCCTAAAAAAGGCTTGCTTTTCCGAGAAATAAATGCTGTGAGGGTAATTTGGGTTTTACAATGATACAGTGCTTGTATTGATACTAAATAAATACATTTCGGAGCCATTACTAGTCTATAGACTTGAATGAAAATATATATATTAACTAAAGAATTTTCTATTGCATAATTCTTTGTTTGACATAAGATATTTTGGCAAGGAACACTTGAGGATACTTTGATGATATATTCCATGGTATGTGCATTTAGAGACAGAGGAATTATTTTTTTAAAGGTTGTTGACATACCAATCTCAACAAATTGTTAGCCTACTATCTTGAGCAACCCACAGCATCTTAAGACGGTGATAGAGTGGAAAACTAGAAGGCAAATCTAAACAAAGGCAACAATCCTAACATTCAGGCATGGGACGGACTTGTAAAACACACGGAAGAGGAAAGCAGATTGAACTGATTATCAAAACAGATGGTAACTCAACTCCTGTTTGTCCTCTGCCAACATAAGCAAAGATGGTAGCCATGGATTTCTTACTAAATAAACAGCTAGGCCACATAAGTTACATATTGTGCACTTTCAAGTGGAGATGTGCGGTTCCAAGAAGCATTGTGAAAACTGTATTATGTTGAAATCTATATTTAGCATGTGGTCATCTGATTCATCATTTGCATCTTCTAAAACGTCTCACTTCCTTATGACAGTATAATTTTTTAGACAACTTCTTCTTAAACAGAAGAATTGTTATCGTGTTTTAAAGGTTTGCTGAAATCATCCAACCATTTTATCACCATTATATATCAATTTAAACATTACAATCACTGATATTCAGCAAAAAATGTTTCTGTGAATATAAAGTGCCTGAACCAGGTAGCTAGCAAAAAGAGAGCACTGGGGAGTCATTTGTGAAAAAAAAGTTATTGGTCTCTCCTCAAGTGACCTGGAAACATCCTGTTCCACAGCACTGACCTTTATGAACCAACCACACAAAGAGTGCAATTGTTCCCACAAAATTCCTCCAACCCCAAACTTTGAAACCCCAAAGAAAGTCTGTAAATCAAAGTGTCACAGAACCCAACCTCGGGCTTTCCTGAGTAAGGTACATCCTTTCACCGCAAGGCTCAACATTTTTTTCTCACAGACATCAGAGTGAATGGAAAACTCCTTGAGACCTGGTCTCAATGATTTGTGTGTGTTTGGGGATGTAAGACTTTCAGGAGTCCCAACTGAAGTCCTTTCCTAAAAGCATCCAAGCACCAAACAGCAACTCTGACTTGCTTCTCGCTTTCTTGAGAATGGTTATGAAAGAAACTCTGTTTAAAGATGTGGAGATGAATAAAACAAGTCCTTCTGTGTCTCAAGATTTTTCTGAGCGATTTTAAATCTTGTTCTTGAGCAGAATAGCCAAACCAATTACATTTGAAAGAAAAAAATAACTAAATGTATGACTAACAAGAAGACAAAATCAATTAAAAGACAAAATGGGGCAAAAAAGACAAAAATATTATTATCATTCTTCTACATTTTTTTTTAATGTACACTACTGTTCAAAAGTTTAGGGCCAGTAAGACCTTTTTTGGGGCAAAAAAATAATACTTAAATTGATCAAAAATATAATGCAGTACAACTGTTTCCAATATTGATAATTATAGGAAAAGTTTTTTAAAATTAGAATTATATTTCATAATTGTAATATTTATTATTTATTTTTAATCTTGAATATGAATCATGTAGGGTATCACAAAGTATCACCTAACCAGAATAAAAACTTCTGCACACTAAACAACCCCCAACACTTGTTGGTGTACCTTATGTAAGCATCATTAATCTGTTACATAATGTCTCCAAATCTAGACGCAAATAAACATTCCAGGCTCATTCCAGATTCCAGCATACTTAATAAGCATCCATGGCACGTACTGTGCCAAAATATCATCTTCATTTACACCCTCCCATTAAATCTATGATTTTAAAGTTTCATTTCTAGACACTGGATATGCGGTCTCATATCTGTGGTATGTTCATGTAACCAATAACACCTTTTCCCCCTGTGGGGACATCAAGTGGACGTCAGTCAAACAAGTTATAATTGTGATCCAGGTCTTAGTGCACTGAAGAGCTTTGAGAGAGACCGGCACTCAGATTTATCCGCCTCGCATTAACATACTGTTCTGGATGTTAGGCAATTTAACCCCACGAAGACTGAAGCCAATTACCAAGAGACATATGGTAACTATTACTACACAACGTTCTTCTATATCTACTGTCAACTTGAACTCAAATACCCTATTCACTTCATGTAGCTAGATACAAAAGAAAGATGCATATACATATATATGTATAACTACACAGACTGAAAGATTTCAAAGTGCTCTTCAACTTGTGAAAGCTTCATTAACACTTTAACAAGACATTTGCTCTTCAGGTCTTCAAAAGGTTATTATTTTAGAATATGCTTCACTAAAGTTGTCTAACCCTATGAATATATGTGATGAATGCCCCTCCATAGGATAATAATAATATTTTATGACAACCTGTCCTGCTCTTCAAAGCACATAGATGATGCATTTTAATTTCCTCACATTTAGAAAGGTGCTTGCAATCTTTTTTTTTTTTTTTTCATATAAATTTATTCACATACATATATCAGCATATTCTAGTAGTTTAGATGAAAAGTCTGTAATAAACTATAATCTATAGTTGCACAAATGTGGGGAAAAGACTGCTGCATGACAAATGGTGAAACATTTTCCATCTAGTTATGTCCTGAGAGAGTTTTTCCTCAGCAGCTTAAAGAGACAAAGGTATTTTATCTAAGAAGTATTCACTGAACCCAGTACACTGGTACTTTGACCACAGTAAAATAATATATTTGCGAAACGCTGTTATCCTGTTAGACAGAGAGACATGCGGATAGATATTTTCAGTTTCTGTATTAAGATATCTGTGATAACTTACGTTGGTTTGCCACATATTTTACGGTGATACCATTGCTTGCAGTTGGTGAAGTACTTCTTGTCCGTTCCTTGAATCTTCTGCATAGCACAAACATTGGGGCTGCAACACAAATCAAATCAACACAATCAACACAAAATGCTCCTAACATACACCACATGCTAAATGCATGCTGCAGGACAAGTTTTGTTGATCTTTGCATGTAAACCAGAGCGTCTTTATTTGTGTTTCATATCAAATTTAGTGCACACAACAGTTATCTGCCTTTATAATACTCAATGAAAGACTCAAAAGTATGATCTCTTACCCATGAGGTCTTCCTCTAATCCTGCTGTGCTGAAGAACCGCTTGATACGGGGTTTTCGCGGCGAAAACTGTCGCGATTAAGGTGATGGCAAGAGCAAACAAAGTTAAGCGCTTCATCTCGCGTCCCTGCAAGCGCACTCCAGAGCGGCGCCGCGTGCGGCAGAGTCCGGCTTAAATAACGAGACCCCGGCGCTCAGGGAGGGGCTTGAGACGAGCAGAAACACGACACTTTCACTCACACTCTGATGTATGTTGTTGGATTACACTCAACAGAATTACTCATTGTTAAAGTTTTTATTAGTAATAGGCTGATACACTGTAAACATGTTATAGACTGCTGCTATAATTATTTAATATAGTTAAACCGACAACTGTGCATAAAGTAGGCCTAATTGAGTGCAAAATGACAGCCTTTTCAATAGCCTAGCTTATTCTTGTGTAGGCTATGTAAAAGTACAGTAGCCTATTATTAAAAGATAAGAAGAAATCTAATTTGTACGAATTAGCCACCTCGTAAAATATGTACGAATTGCCGTGAGATGCAAACTGCATATGCACGCCAACAAGTTTCGTATCATATGCACGTAAAAACTGCGTATCTATGCACGCCAACAAATTTCGTATCATATGCACGTAAAAACTGCGTATTATATGCACGCCAAACACGTGCGTAATGAGGACATTTTTGCGTATACCACGAGTTTTCGCTGTTATTTGTTGTATTATTTATACTCATTTTCAAGCCTCCTTGCCTAACTTGAACATCAAAATATTTCTTAGCTGTCTTACTTTCCTCAACAAAAGCAGCACAAAGAGCATTCGTACATCAAATCCATTACAGAATGTCTTACTGCAACACTTTTCTTTCAAATTTGTTTCCAGCAAGCATTTAATTGTACAATAAAGAGGTCAAGTTTCCAATCCAGTTGAAGAAATTGGATGATTAAACACTTGATTTTTCTCTCCTATGTTTAAAAATAACATTTAATTCCATCAATTACATTTTTAAAGCAATTTAAATCTAGCGTGGGAGTTATGTGGCTAGTTACATAATAAATCTATTACTGTAAACTAATAAATAAGGGAAAACTCAATTAAATAATACTGATACAGCAGATATTGCCAAAAAACAAGAGATGATCTAAAATAAACACTGTGTCGGCGGCAGGAGATGGTATGTTTGGACAGACTATTCCTTCTTATTTTCTTTTACAGTAGGGCTGGCACGTGGTCTATTTTGGGGTTACCCTATAAATCTAGCAGCAGTGGTTAATGACTGCTCCTCATATCCTCGAGACCAGCTGATGCTCCATTAACTGTGTGCTATTTAGAGAGGTGATTCCTCCTGAGTGGCTTTAGGAAGGATTTTCCCTTGTTGTGCTGCATGTGCATTATAGCCCTACTTTTATATTTCGACTTTGTTTTTGAAGTTGATTGAATAACAGGAACATCTGCTGAGCTCTACCTGAACCATAATGGGGTTATTTTCCGATCTTGATTTTCTTTTCTTGTATAAAAGCAGCAGGGATCCAGGATGCTGCATGTTACAGTAGACCTTTATGATGCAGATGCTTGCCACATCAAACATATCATACAGCCTGGCAAACATGTTTGGATCATTGGTCTCTAAACCATGAACCATGAACTTTTTTTTCTTGGTTATTCTTGGTTGGACATTAAAGATAACATTAAGGAAAACATGTTATTTTGGATACATAATGGAAATGTTACATTTGAATGTTCTGGAAGGCATCTTAATTGAATGCCCTACTAAAATACTGCATAAAATGTTCCATGAACAATGTAGAGGTTTGCTCTACACAACATTAGAAAGATCAGGCCCTTTCTTACAGAGCAAGCCACACAACTCCTGATCCAGGCCCTGGTCATCTC
>JAUMHE010000063.1:15417393-15430963 GCA_032359235.1 Enteromius mattozi | reverse complement strand
CTGTTTTCCCCACCTGTAAGTCGCTTTGGATAAAAGCGTCTGCTAAATGAATAAATGTAAATGTAAATGTAAATGTATATAAATACTAATAGTGTGTTTTTTATAACAGGGGTAGTTGCATAAATCGCTTAAAGGGATAGTTCACCCAAAAATGAAAATTATTCTGTCTTTTACTCACCTTTGACTTTCTTCTTTCAGACTAATCCAATCGGAGTTATAATTAAAAATTTGTCCAGACCCCTCCAAGCCTTTGAATGGATTTAAATGGGTGATAGCCGTTACACTTCAGAGACGTGAAATAATGTGCACGTATTCGTAATAAAACGTCCCTCACACAGCTCCAGGGGGTGAATAAAGTCCTCCAGTAGCGAATACATGCGTTTTTTTTATATGATAAATATCCATATTTCATATGTAATAAGCACTTTTCTCTCACGTCTGCTGTCTGTGGAAACCGGAAGCAGTCCCGGTGGATGAAGTACCATTGTACCATTGTGAAGTTTTGTACCATTGTGATCACAAGTACCATTGTGAACATTGTGTTACGTAATGATGAGCCTGGAGAGAGAAAAAAAAAAACGCCAGTCATGAATTTGAAGCACAAATCGCGGATTTGTAAAGAAAAATGTAAGAGGATTTCGATATAATTCAAGAGGAGACTAGTTTTCCTTTGCTAAAGCAAGAAAACTTTATTTCCTTTGAAACTACATTTCCCAGAGGCGCACGTGCAATGCATACATCCGCTGGGACTACTTCCTGTTTCCACAGACAGCAGACGTGAGAGAAAAGTGCTTATTACATTTGAAATATGGATATTTATCATATAAAAAAACGCATGGGTTCGCTACAGGAGGACTTTGTTCACCCCTCTGAGCCATGTGTGGGAGGTTTTATTACAAATATTCACATGTTATTTCACGTCTTTCGAAGTGTAACGGCTATCACCCATTTAAACCCATTCAAAGGCTTGAACTAGCTACCCTTAAAAAGTCAGTAATAATTTGTTTTCTTCAAGAACGATCATAATTATTTTAAGTCAGTTACAGAAAGGTCCAAACTGAATCAGAAAGTAAGACTGATTAATAAATCTTCTATTAATGTTACTGAGAGGACCTTTCCAGAATATTAGCCAGAGTGGCCTGTTAGATGCACTTACCTGCTATAATCACATGTTGAGAGACTTTGATTTTGATTTGATGCAAAGTGTAAAATAAAAAAACATTTTTGATCACAGACATCCTCTGGAGAACCATTTGAAACCGTTTGCAACAAACCTCCCAATGTGTTACTTCAATTTCCCTTTTCATACATAATAAACATAAATCTTTCTTGTTTATACAGGTTTTGAAATTTTACACAGCACAATTCCAGTATCCAATTCTTATCTGATGCTACAGCATTTCAGCGAATGACATATGTTTAATGCGTTGTCAACAAACAAGAAAATCTACAATAAAAAGCATTTAATCTGCAGTAAAAGAAAGATGCAACATTGATTGACAGTCTAATTTACTCACTATTTTGTATTTGTTATTTCATGACAAAAATGAAATACGGCACATTACCTTGTTGAGGTCTGTTTCTTCTATTACTTTTTATGGCCATGTCCAGGAGTTGCCATGGGGCCTAGTGTTTAATGTTCAGCTTCATCCAGGGAAGAGCACATTCCTTTGCTCTATAACCTCCAGAGGGAGAAGGAATACCCATTTACCCTTTGTATTTTGATACTTCAATGCTTCAGATGCCCAGTAAACAAAAAAGAGCGAAAGTGGAGTTTTTACATTCCATTGGATATCAATCCCATTGTGTGCTAATTTAGTGTGAGCTCTCCTTTGAAGTTTCTCAGTTCCCTTTTCACACTTTGTCTTTTCGTTTTGAGTTATTTGTTCTTTCCATTGTTGATTCAACACTCGGGCGTCAAAAGAATAATTTGTAATGGACTGAAAAATGCCCATGGAGCATCCTGTATCACTGCATCTTTCCGTATCAAGCTACTGGAATGGGTTAGCTTAAGGGGAAACAATTAAGTGTGTTTTTCCACTCTCCTTGGGGTACTCCTTACTGTCTAGCATTACCAAGAGCAGGTTAACTGAAGCCAGAAAACAATTTAGCAAGCAGAGAATGTTGTCTCTAAAACAATATTTAAAAAGAGAACTAATGGGCATGAAAACACTACTGATATAACAGGTGGCTTTGTGTTTAAGAGCAAATTTTCATGGTTACCCCATAAGTTGCATGGAATCCCTTTTATAAACAGTCCGAGAGCATCTTTCTGGTCCGGCTGATGAATCAGATGAGCGGGAATCTGCAGAAATAATTCAAAATGTACTTTGTTTAGTGCCCAACGTCAAGAGTTATTTTTATTTTTAGATGTTCTTGGACCGCATCATCCTACGTTGTCTGTGTTTATGCCAGCGTCAGAGAAAAATGGCTTTTAATCTCATTTGTTATAGTCCTTCATACTTCAAGTGACATAACATTTCCAGAGTAATGGACATGCCATTATTATGGCTCACTTCTGTTTAGATAGAGCTACTGTCTCAAGTTAAAAAAAGAACATGTCATTAATTTAAAGTGCATTTTAATATTGGTCTAATAGAAAATCATGGTTTCCAGTTTAAACAGTTTTTTCAGTTTTGTTCATGTCGTCTAAAAGCAAATAATGACTACAGGAAATGAAGAAAAAAAATGTATAATAAAAGAAAATAAAAGAATCAAAGTTAATTCATATTAGAGTAGTTTACAGAATTCTGATGTGCAGGAGACATATTGGCTAGCTTTACTTACTGAAACTATGGCAGATTTTATTAAGTTTTGCATATTTTGTAAAAACATCTATGTCTTTCAAAGCTGTCTTTATTCGTAGTAATCAAAATTAAACAAAATGTTTTTAGTTTCATCTTAGAGGAAGATTTGAAAACAAATGAAAACTTTTGGGATGCCATTAAGTGAAAATAAGTTGTAAAAAGTAAATAAAATAATTATATTTAATCATATTAATAATAATATTTTATGTCTATTATTAATAATTATTAAATATAATATATATATATATATATTTTCTTTTACTTTGCATTTGTCCTCAATAAATAAATATATATGTTTTAATTAATATTAAATGAACAAATGAAAGTTCAATTTTAAAAAATCAAGAAAAACTAATATTTATGGCTCACTTTAAAAAATAAATAAATAACATAACAGAAAAACTACTTGTAGCTCATTACACAGAACATTATCTATTATTTTAAAAACATTTCCATTAACTCTAAAACATAATGCAATCCAGTGTAAAATTCAAAGTACATTTTTACAGATTTCCTTGAAAAAGAAACATTATTCTTGCAAAATTGGTCCAAAGTATAATTTTTTTCTACTCTTCATAAAAAGAAAACTGTTTACAACGCAGCAACAAAAGTAGAAATATCAGCCATAGCATTGCTTTTTAAAGTTAAAAAATGACTAAGAGTGTGTTTTAATGAAATAAGAGGGACTCTATTTGTGCAGCTTTGTATCTGAAACAGGATCAGGTTACTGAGGTTGATGCCTCGAGGGAAAAGGTCAACATAACATGCTCTTGTAGACCTTTGCTCTCAGGATTCCCTTAATATGTGTTTTTGCCAGTATGGAAAAGTTCAATCAGTCATATACTTCCACTAGAAAAAAAAGTCCAGCTGAACCTCTCAGTGCTTAATGCACTCCACAACCACTTAAACTTAAACCACAATATATTTCAGCGATGTTTAGACGTGTGTGAGACGTGCCATACTGAGTGCCCTGGTTTGACCCCGATGGAATGAATCAGTCTACAGTGAACCCTTGTTAGGCCACATTACAGGACAGGGAAAGAGGAGAGCCTGTGTGATCTCATGACCCTGCCACATGGAGGAGGAGGAGGCTGAGATCAATGCAAAAATATTCCAGCAACACACACACCAAAGCCTTTTCTGGACAGCTGGAGCGCACATACATTACAAGGACAAATGCAACATATGGATGCTAAACGTAACAGCAGTGGTCATTTAACAGAAGTACAAAACCCCCCAAAAGACATAATTTGGGCCTTTACCTCAATGTAAACAGTGTAATGAAGGGTACATGACTAGTGATTTGTATTGTGTTTTCACAGTGGTTCTCAGTCTTTTGGACTCCAAGTCCTCCCAATGTCTCTCAATGTCATATTAACAAGAGTTTTCATAAACTAAAATAAATCACTAAAATTAAAATAGTTTTAGAATTACAAAAAGATCCCTCTCTTTTTAACCAATTAATTTATGTGACTTCTCCAGTTGTTTGTAATAATAAATATTTTCTGACAACATATTTTTGGCTTGGCAATATATATATATATATATATATAAGTGCCCATGAACATCTAAATGTTTTATTAATTTACATGAATCTAGAAACTATACTTTAAAATAAAGTTTTTCAAGACAGTGAGAATACTATTTCTTAAAAGAAAAAACAAACAAACACTTGTTTAGGTGGTAAATTTCTTACATTTTAGTTGTTTTAGTTTATTTTAATGCTTGTTCGGTCATATTTGAAGTCTTCTTTGCCCTCAGCTGAGATGCACTGTCCTAAAGGGTTCATTAGTGCCATCTTATGGTTATACACAAACTCCTTGTGTGACATATACTGTAGGCAAAATTTTTATATAAGCAAAGGGTACAATGGTGCTACATCTGATAAGAGAGGTTTCATTTAATTTTCTCACAAAACAGTAAAAGTCAACAGTTACACATCCTGCTGTATACTCAGCAACAATTAATAAAGCTACAGGTGGTTTACTACAAAAACACCAAATCTGGAACTATAGTTTATAATACTTCAGTTATAAGTTATAAAAAACAAAAATACTTTAATAAATGTTCTTTGAAGATTGATGATAGAGATGCATTTTGCTGTAAGTGTTTTTCGAAATCAAGAAAGGAGGGGGATTTTCACTGTTGAAGCCCAAGAAAGCAGCAGACTGACAGCCTATATTATTTGGCACCTGCAGGAGATTCTTTAAGACTGACGTTGCGACTGACACATGCATCTGCTTATAAGTGAAAATGGGCAATGCTTCATATGAATGATTCAGCTACTCAAGATAACCCACCCAGTATAGCCTACATTATTTCAGTGCACACCGAAACCCGTTTTATTATAATCCCGATCTCCAAAGTTGACAAAGGTATCCCAAAACTGAATTCTGAATATACTGTTAGCATCCAAACAACACAACATTAATTTTATGTCAAATGGACATTTCAGATGAACATTTACAGCTCATAATAGCTTGGTTATTTCCTATAAAGAACCATATTTTTTGGTTGCTGGTTCCCCGAATGTTCTGACAACGCATTTTATTGTCTTTGGAAGAAGTCAGCTTTCCAAAAAACACAAAAATGGTCCTTCTAGACCTCATTTGGGACATATTTCCCTGCTAATCTGTACAAAGCAGACTTTTACTTTTCCGCTGCACAATTTGATAGTAAGGAGGAGTGAGGCTGAGGGAAGGTGATAGAGTATGGGAAACAGTAGACGTTGGATTCAGGCTACACACCTGCACAGGTTAAACAAAACAGTCACGGAAAAGAAATCCTTTGAATTGACAAACATGACACCTGATCCGAGGATCATCAGCCAGTCTGACTAAATGAGCCCTTAGACTGCTCCACCTGAAAAACGACATGGCAGTAACGTGATGCCTTACTTATATAATGCCTCTCTCCAGTATGGCACTGATACAGGACTGAAGGGGATGCTCAAATACACCTGCTCCAACATACATCAGATACAACGATACACGGTTAGCAGAGGTGCAACAGTTAGTGACTAAACGCGTTTTAGATCCGTCATCTTACTGAAACTAACTGGGAATCATCGATAAGTGGAGAAGAGAACACAAACGAGCGGATCATTGATGAGAGGAGCTTTTAGCCCTGCAGACCTTTCTAATTCACAACACCGGGAGGCAAAATGCCAGTCCAGATACCGGACGATACCGACTTCTTATCTTTCCGAGATCAATGTGAAACTCAGGATGGCTGGGTCGCCCGTTATAATAAAGGAGGAGTGACGGTTTGGTGTCGAGACGAGGAGTGCAAAACTGTGCAGAAACTCAAGGCAAGTGCGCTGCAATGCGGATCAATAGACGCACACACTCACCCAATACTTCGTTTGAACTCTCTGCTTTCAGTCCTCACTGCATAAGCCTCTAAAATTAGACCAGCTGTATCATATTTTCGATATTACAGAACAACAGTGTCTAATTGTATGTGAAAAATAGATTCTGTGTAAGATGTATTTGCTTAGTAAACAAACCATTCATTTACTGGGGAACGCAGCATAATATGGCAAGCTGTTTTAACATGTATTCGTATTACTCATGCATTTTTGCGTTACTTTTACTTTTTTAATTACTAGTAATCCAATAGTGACTAGTAGCGTTTCGATTCAGTTAGTCACTGGTAAAAGGTCTAATTATTTATTTACTACCAGTATCTACTTGGTAACTACAAACTGCATATGTTTCCCATTGAATTCAAAGGGAACTGTGATGCAGATATTCGCTTTGAACTAGTTTCCTGATTGTTATCGGTACTAAATATTCAGATATTCAGTATTTAGTTAATTGATGTGTGGCTATAAAAAAGAGATTGTAATAGGTAAAATGTGGCTAGTAACAATTTGGAAAGATGCTAGTGTCTCACAAGTAATAGTAGGTATATAAGAAATAAGTACCAGTAAATATAGAAAATATACGAGTTACTGTGATAACTGGAATAGAGCAACAATGACCAGATAGAAACCAGTTGCTATGTCACAAAACACCAAAGCTGGAATTTCCAATATGGTATGTTATTAACATATTAACAATAACGAGATAATGTTATATTGGCTTGTGGATTTAAGGAAGTACTTCACTGTAACCACATCACCTTTTTGTGTTTAACAACCATTATATATTGATTTATAGTTTCGTCTTATAGCTCATGCACCTGCATTATTATTATTGATGTATAATGTTACAAAAGATTTCTATTTCAAATAATGGCTGTCCGTTTGAGCATCGAGCGTAGCAGTTTCCACAAAGTCAACATAATAATAAGAAATGTTTCCTGACCAGAAAATCAGCATATTAGAATGATTTCTGAAAGATCATGTGAAACTGAAGACTGAAGTAATGATGCTGAAAATTTTTGCTTTGCAAAACATATCAAAATATTACTGTTTTTTGTGTACCTAAATGCAGCTTTGCATTAAAAGACTTCCTTCAAAACAATAAAATTATTTTTAGTGTTTGTTATATTTAGTAGTAGTTGTAGTATAGTTTTTAAATTTAGTAGTACAAAATGTACACAAAGATTCAGCATATCAACCAAATATCAACCATACATTGCCTTTGAAACAGCAGTATATTAGTCTTCGCCATGCAAAAACAGTAGTGCAGTATATCTTTTAAGCCCCTGAACAGTAGCTTTCCTCACAGACTCCAGACCCTTTCAGAGAAAATCTTAAAGAAACAAACAGAGATATGGTTATGGGCCATTTGCCCAGGGGAACTCAGCGTATACAGTGCAGCAGGCCAGGCCTGACGGCTTCATGATCCACAGTCTCTGAGATGAAAGAGCAGTCTCTATGGGATGGACTGCACCCATGAGATGTGCTGAAAAATTAAGAGCGGAAAACCGTGGTAACAGCAGGCTCAGATGAGGAAACCTGAGCCCCTCCTGCTGGCTTACCAGCCTTTTTCTGTGTTTTTTGTATAAAAGCACTTCTGTTGACCTCTCTGACAATGGCTAAAAGCCGTCCCGATGCGAGAACCAATGCATGAGGGCTGTTTCGGCAACGTTTCAGGCAGGTGTGGGGAAATTATTTAGACCTGTAACGCCTGCAAAAATGAAAGGAGATGACAGGCCTTCGTCAATAATTCACGCAGCTCTCCGGGCCACCGATGCATTCTTTTCATGAATAATTGAGCGTCGTAGGCTTTGACGACATTCCATTCATAGAGACTAAATAAAACTTGTTCCAAGGAACCCAATGGAAATGAGCAGCGGCCGATCAAGCTGGGGTTATAGGGGGTTGGGAATAAATTATTAAATGATGCCAGGGTAGAGCTGATTGAGTTACACGGTTTCTTGCGTCGTAGAGCCATACAATATCTGATCTCATTGCATTTGATGTATTCATGCTTACCTGACCCTCCTCGCAGCCCAGGATAAGGTAGCTACAGTATACACGGAAAAACATGCGAGCTTGAAATACAAATGCAAGCCAACAAGCTAAGCTGTATCTTTCCCTCCACTGAGGATCCTTTTATGCTCACTGTTTGCTGTGTCAACTTTTACTCTTTTTGACCTGACACGGCTGAGTCACCCAGAAGGCAGGGCTTTTAAAGATAAGGAAATGAATAGATCTATGTATAATAATAGCGGGCCTTTGTCAGCACAGTGAAAAGCTTTCATTTTTCATCTGCCCGGTAACAGAGTGCATTCAAAATCTGTCAGCACTTTATCACGGCTGCACTAGAGGGAGAACTACAGGGGATTTTTCACCGCTCGACATACTTTGTGAACTTTATATTCATCTGTAATGGAAAAGTTCTTAAGATCTGATTGACTCAATGAGACAATGTCTGATTTTTCACTTAGATGAGAATCGTGTGCAAGGACGTGACCGCGGAGACTCTCTATGACGTCTTGCACGACACAAGCTACCGGAAAAAATGGGACACCAACATGATCGATACGTTCGATATTGGACGACTGACAGTTAATGCAGATGTAGGATATTATTCCTGTGAGTCACTCCTTTGTTTCTGTCTCAACTGAGCTGTTATTTCCACCGTGTTCCTGGCAAAGCACACAACACACTTTTTTTTTTTTTTTTTTATTAAGCCCATTTGTTCTTACTAAGAAGATTGTAAGATACAATACAATAATTGTGGGTGGCTGCAGTACATTTTATGATTGAGTGCAATTTTAAACTGCAGTGACGAAAATCATTTGGACGTTTGCAGTTAAATGAGTGTCTTGTGGAGCTCTCAGATATACTATGCATAGATATCAGCAATAAATTATAAAAGGACATTGATGAGAGTATTTAAAGTGACAGTACAAGAGAAGTTTATTGCAAAATATAAAAAAAAAAGACTGACGAGAGAAAAAATAGTAACCTAAATTGGTAGGATTTAAATTAATTGTCTTTATTCAAGTCAAACATATAAAATATTGGTTAAATTAGGTAGAAATAGAAATATCTTTAAGGCAGCAATTGCAGGTTGCCATGTTTTACAGTGTATTAAATTATGATCAATATACAAAACCATTTTTGAAAATGTTCAGTTATAATGAGTAAGAAAAAAATGCTCTTTTAAACTATGTGGTGAGAACATTAAGCTTATAGACTTATTTAAACATAATCTGAAATGGTAAATAAATAACTAAATAAAAATAGGGCACAATGTACTGTATTTATATGAAGTCATTTATTTGTTACAGTTATTTTAATTTTATATTGTTGCATGTCACTGCGTTTTAGAGTTAAAAACACATTGATAATGTCCTGGCAGATTTTTCGTGTTGCATTTTATTATGCAAATTTACCATCTTGTCTTTTCATACTTTACCAGGCCTCTAAAGCATGTCCTTGTTTATTTACAGGGAAATGTCCAAGTCCATTGAAGAACAGAGACTTTGTCACCATGCGGTCATGGCTTCCTCTTGGCAATGACTATCTGATAATCAACTACTCTGTCAAACACCCGGTATGTCTGTGTTTGGTCTGGATTGTTAGGTCTGTAGAGGCTCTGATTTTAAGAGACATTTTGGCAGAGGTAACAATATAGTCCAGCACAGTATGTCAGTTGGTATGTAGGTCAGCCTTCCAGGTCTCCAGGCGCTTGAAACAGAAGAGGCCTGATCAGTGGCAAAAGTCTGACAGAGGTATCAAGTACGGCGTTGGGTGATCAAATCCCCATGTTGTAATGAATAATTACATGTCTAGCGTCAACAGGCTTGTGTCTTTCATTGTTTTCTCCATGGAAAATCTGACACAAGATGTTGATGTCTTGAAATAAATCTGAAATAATTGATTCTGATTGGTCAGTCATGGTCAGATGTTTATTGTTGTCCATGACGGTGCTATATCTTTGTTTATTCGTGCAACTGAAACTCACATTTCATACCGGCGCTACCTTGCGTCTTAATGATTTTTTATGAAATTACTGTAATGCACATAACTGCAGTACATATTTTTTTATAAAGGCTGGAATTCACTACACGACTTGTAAAATCTGAACATATTTTAAAACACTAATGTCAACTTATGTGCAAATATTTACATTGAAAAACATCATAAACAACTCTTGATTGCTAACAGACCTTCAAGTTGTTCCGAACACAACAAACTCACACAGAAACATGCACCTCGTTGCAAGGAAACGTATGACAAATAAAAACAAGCTCTTGGAAAAACTTGGATAGTGTATTCCAGCCAGTTTATGACCAGACACAGGTCAGAATATAAAAGTAATTCAACTCAAATCTACAATTTATGTAGCTAACTAACTTTGGAGTTTAATTTGAGAGAGTGATCAGCTATTTAAAGAGATAGTTCACTCAAAAAAAGAAAATTCTGTCATCAACAGTGCCTTCATGTTGTTTCAATCCTGTATGAGTTTCTCTATTCTGCTGAACACAAAATAAGTTTTTTTTAAACGATGTGGGTGACCAAACAGCTGCTCCCCATTGACTTACGTAGAGTAAACGATGACATGATTTCATTTTTGGGTGAACTGTCCCTTTAATATCTCAGCTGTTTAGGTCAGACTGTTTGTATATCTGATCCAGTCTTACAACTTTAAACACTGACTGCTTCCAGTGAAACTAAACACTCACTGTTGTTATTTTTCAGGAATACCCACCAAAGAAGGATTATGTCAGAGCTGTGTCATTACTCACTGGTTACTTGATCCAGTCCAACGGAGCAAACTGCTGCACACTTTATTACTTGACGCAAGTTGATCCCCGAGGTGAACTTCTCTGGTTTCCATTAAAACTATAATTTAAAGTGCCCCTATTATGGGTTATGAAAGATTCATATTTTGGTTTTGGGAGTTCCAAATAAAAGGTTAACATGCATGCAAGGTCAAACAATTTGGTTGTCTTATAGTAAGTATTTATTTTTACGTTATTTGTTCAATGACTCCCAAATGATTCACTCCACGATTCATGACGCAAGTGTTTGGTCCGATTTCATTTAAAGCAGTGGTCGCACCAAAAGTGGCACCTAGTGGCAAATAATTAATTTGCGTTTTTAGTCAGACCAACTCAAAAATCAAGTTTTCACAGGTCTGTGTACGCAAAAAGTGGGCGGGCAATATGCTAATGCTTCATGTTGACGTCAACATGAAACGGCTTGGGACTCGTTTCAATGACTCGGAGTCGACTCTTTCTTTTGAGAGACAATATATTCGGTGCACTTTCAGATTTAAAACTTTGCAGGATGTTTTTATTCACATAGAGCTGTGTTACACACTGCATGAAAGCTCATTTTCAAACATCCATAATAGGGGCAGTTTAAATACCTCGATAAATAAAAACGTCACCTTTAAATATTAGCATGCTGGAGTCACAGCATCAGACCGGCCTTTATTTTGATGGAAAAGTACACTGTTTACATGACTCTTAGGCTGTTTACAGTCTCAGTTGGTGTATATACAAAAACGCCACTCTGTTTCAAAGATCAGCGCAGTTTTATCTTGCTTTCTTAAGTAAGTGTGCAGAAATGCATGTGTTTGGACTGAATGTGTATTTCATGGTGTAATTTTATATAATGTCTTGAAGGCCTGGCCATCTCTATTTTTCTTTGTACTCTTGTGCTGTACAGAGTAGGGAGCCAGGAAGTCTTTGAAACTCCTGCTTTACACATATTTTATGAATTTGCTGATGTCATCTTTTCAGTGCTGCTCGGAGCGATGGCTTTGATTATTAATGTCTTCCGTTGCTGTGATGCACCAGCTGTTTGTGACCTGTGGGATAGACACTTAGATTCAGTTTATTGCATTTGTGCAGCAGACTCCAGGGACATTAAGGCAAAATTACAGTGCATAAAACCAGATTAAAGAACATTTAAAACATGTAACTATTTTACCTTTGCAGCTTTATTCAGGGGTGAATACTTCAATTATATTAATGGTCATTTTTGCTCTCTGAGCATATTTTTAAAGCAATATATTTATTGTTTTCATTATCTCTATTTCTTTTCAGGATCTTTACCCAAGTGGGTAGTAAACAGGGCCTCACAATTAGTGGCACCAAAGGTAAGTACATTTTCTTTCGTTTTTTTTCTTTTAATTTATAGTTTAATTTATTTGCGTAAAATGTGTAAAGAAAATAGCTTTTCAGAATTTTAAGATGATTAAAATGTCTTTTAAGTATGGTACATACAATACCGTTAAAAATTTTTTGGTTGGTAAGATATGTTTACCACATGGAAATAAAATATATAGTGCCATATAATGTTACCTATAAGGCAATATATAATTTTTCATATATATATATTTATTTATTTCCATAGTAAAATGTGTGGTAACACTTTATTTTAGGGTGTCATAATACAGAATAATTATAGAATTATGTACTTAGTAGTAGTCATTGTACTTACATGAAATATAATGCACTTACCATGTAACTAAGTTATGGAACAGCCTGTAATTACAGTTTGTAATTATGTAGATGTAACAGGCAGCTACTGTTACACATATGTTACACACAGAGTCTGTTACACAACTACTTACACTTAAGTACAATCTTGACACAATTTATTTGAAGTAGCTTAAAATATTCTGTAATTTTAATGTAGTTAGAAAGGTATTACATGTGTTTAAGCTGTGTACTAAAGGGTTAAATCAAACTAAGGTGCAGCTAGATAAAGTGTACAGTATACATACACATGAAACACACTTAAGTACAATCTTCATACACTTTATTTTAAGCAGGTTATGACTGTGCTCTTGAATTTATAATTACTTTGTATAAAGTCTGCAACACATGTGACAGTCTTTTGTCTACATAAGTAGTTGTGTAACAGACTCGGTCCGTAACACATGTGTAACAGTAGCAGCCTGTTACATCTACATAATTACAAACTGTAGGCTAAATACAAACTCTTCCATAACTTAGTTACATGGTAAGTACACTTTGTTTTATGCAAATACAATGGCTACTATTAAGTACTTACTAGGTATTTACCCTGTATTATGGACACCTTAAAATAAGTGTTACCAAATGGATATATATGTATATATATATATATATATATAGACGGTTTCAACAACAACATAAACAAACGTTACTGTAACAACAGCTAAGGCCTTCTAGAGTAGATTATTTTTTAGATAACAAGCAAAATATGTTCGCTATGTAAATCAGACGGATTTGTTAAAAATGCAGACTCATTCTCTGTTAGCAGAGATTTCCTTCAGAAATACAGTGATATAAAAACACTCACGCCTCGGTTTGATTTTTAAAACGTGCATTACGTGGTTGTAGCCGGCGGCACTAATCAGACC
>JAUMHE010000063.1:15397919-15417293 GCA_032359235.1 Enteromius mattozi | reverse complement strand
ATATCTTCCTTTGTGTTCGGCAGAACAAAGAAATTCATACAGATTTGGAACTACTCGAGGGTGAGTAAATGATGACAGAAATTTCATTTTTGGATGATCAATTCCTTTAATATCTACTCCTGGAGAAAAATCATGCCGCACACATGAAATACACTACAGTTGAAACGTTTGGGGTCAGTTGGAGCTTACAAATTTTTTTTTTAAAGAAGTCTCTTATGCTTTTAAGGCTGTATTTACTGATCAAACAGAGTAAAATAAATGTCATTTATTTCAAAACAAATCCCTGTGATGGCAAAGCTGAATGTTCAGCAGCCATTACTCCAGTGTTTAGTTACAGAAATCATTCTAATATGTTGATTTGATGCTCAAGAAAAAAAAAAATTAATTATCATTAAAACAGCTGCTTAATATTTTTGTGAAAACTGTGACATTCTTTTCTGGATTCTTTGATGAAAAGAAAGTTCAAAACAGCTATTATTTAAAATAGATCTTCTGTATAACATTATAAACATTTAAACTTTCACTTTTGAACCAATTAAAGTGTCACAGCTGAATATAAAGTATTTAAATATTTTTTTTATTTTACAAACTCCAAACAAAATTCATACAGTGTGCACCTAGCTTAATTCATTTTAAACATAAACCAGAAATACAGAGAATGAGACTAACACAATATGGTAATATTCAGTCACGCTGAATCTTTTAATCTCTCATGTATTTAAAAATCACCTGAAGGCACTTACATTTGATGTGCTCATTTTCCTTACTGACACGTTGTTTGATTTAAATACGATACTGAAATCTCAGAGGCCACAGAGAGGGGAATTCATCATATTTTCTTTCATCTTACCCCTGCTCCTCCATCATGTCCTGCAGCTCAGCGCACTTCACCTCCAGCTGTCTCTTCCTCTGGTGCTCTAAGATATCAGCGTTAGGTTGTCTGTTCAGCTGGCTCTCCAGTCTCTCTCTGTCTTTCTCATCCCGCTCTCCTCCACGCTCGTCCCTGTTCCTCTTCACACGTATGCTGGACAGGTTCCGCTGAACATAGCCGTTCGTGCCACTGCCTCGCGGCGTGGTCAACCCAATACCGTTATACATCTCTGCTCTGAGAGGCCAGACACAGCATGAGAACTCATGAGTAAGCAACTTTGCATATCATCACACCTTGAGTGGCCTGACTGGGATTAATGCATTTGATACATAAACAACGTGAATAAATGAGTGCCGCTGGGAGACATTATGGCACCTTCTGCATGTGTGGTTCATGGTGAGATTTAACAGTGAAAATAAAAAGCAGTAGGATTTTGTTCCTTTTGTATTTTTTTATTTGTTTTTTAGGAATATACTAAAACATGTAAACAGTAAATAGAGAAGGAAGGTAGCTAAATTAAGTTAAAACTACAGAAGTATTAGTTTCTGTTAACCAACTCTTCACAATGTAACAAAAACAGATTTAACGGAAATGACAGCTTAATACGCTGACTTCATGTTTTTTCCAAAATGCCTATTTTGAGTTGATTTAGCTTTACTTCGAGACCTTAGCAGAACAACAAGTTTGTATAAAACACACAGACTAATACTAAAGGGGCAAAAACTATAAAGAACTAGCTAAAGTCAAAAGATAATGTGCCAGGCAACTAAAACAATATTTTATAGAAATGTATCACATTTAAATGTTGTTTCTATGTGCCTACTGACTAGAAAATGCTTACAATGCCCTGAAATTTTCAACATAAACTTTTTTTTAAGTTTAGCAAAAATGCAACTACGGGCCTATTTTTTTTTTTTATTTGTTCACTTTTTTCTGAGGTTTGATAGGATATAAATAATACACTGTGTTTAACATATGCTTGATAATTTTTTACAAATATTATTTATATCATCAAATAGTGAAATTTATTTTCATAATTGTATTGTGGTTGTATTATGATATTTAACCTTTCAAAAATAGAGGTGA
Organism: Enteromius mattozi; assembly: GCA_032359235.1. Taxonomy (NCBI): domain Eukaryota; kingdom Metazoa; phylum Chordata; class Actinopteri; order Cypriniformes; family Cyprinidae; genus Enteromius; species Enteromius mattozi. The sequence continues at coordinate 15,415,336 of JAUMHE010000063.1, read as the reverse complement.
GTTTATGCAACCCTAAAAAGCCCAGAATTGCAAATGTACAATGTTTTTCCAAATTACACCCTGACGCAAATTTTGCCAAAACAAAAGGCTTTCTAAAGACATGCACTTTAAGTATATCTTTTAATGTGCTGGATCACTAACAACATTTGTCCAGATATAGAATGATTCAGCACTTTCTCTGACTTAACTGGAAAGAAAAAATAATAATACACGAATATGGAGGGTAAAGCAGTATGGTTGAAGTCTAACGTTAGGTCTGTGAAATAATTACAGAGGCTGTGCTGAACACAACTGATCAAACATATGTTAAAATGAAGCATTAAAGAAGTGATAAACGCTCCAAACATCCCACACAAGGTCTAACACGCTGTCTAGGTAGCCTGTTCACTGTACTTTAATACAATAAGACTGTATCTCGCCCACAAGTCTTAAACCAGAAACAGGCCGAGGCCTCCTGTGCTGCTAATGCTTCCTCCACACAACAACCGCTGATTCCCTTTCATTTTTAGCGTTTATGTAACAAGCTTACTCAATAAATACACTCAATTTTTACTGGTATAACAGAATGGGGTTGTTTCAGCGCGCTAACTTTGCCCTGTGTGCTAGCAGGATCCCTCCACGGGGCAGCATGCTAACTGCTCGTTGAGCTTTAGTAACGTGTGTGCGACGTACCTCTGTGATCCCGCTCAGGGAGAGAACAAAAGTAGAACCGTTACAGGCCAAAGACCGAGCAACTGTGGCACAACAAGCCGACACCCAGCGATTCTATAGCGAACAATCCTTGTGAAATAAAAACGATGTACGCAACGTTGACTAGAATGAACAGGTAACGCTCATTTGGACGTCATCGCGAAGACCTCGCGATAATGTTCGGGGATTAACTGTGGACTACATTTCCCACAATCCCACTCGCGTCACCCGTGCAAGCGTGTTGTGGTGTCTTAAAGTAAGATTTTTTTAAAAATCTCTCATGCTGCAAGAAAAGAATTGTTAATTTTAATAATTTTGTAAGAAATATCAGCAATTTAAAACAACTTTTCCCGTTTTAGTAAAACATATTTATTCCTGTGATGGATTTTGATAATCATTGATAAATCATTATAAATGAGAGCTCAAGAACATGTCTTATTATCATCTATGTTAAAAATGTTTTTTGTTTTTTTTTAACTGTGATAGGATACAGCATTTACGTGAAATAAAAATATTGTATACCATTATAAATGTCATAAGTGGAACCTTTTGCATTTCTGCTGAATAAAAGTAAGATTGAACTAAGAAAAGGTAGTGTATTTTTATAATATTTTTTATAATTGTATAACCTAGAACTCACACAAGTGTGCATTTAGCCTATTTTAGATATAAACTTGTCAAAAAATAAAAATAAAGAGAGAGAGAATAAGCCTCACCTGTGGGTTTTTCTTTTTACAATATGTAATAAAATCTAATACAGAAAGAATAATTAGATGAAGTCTTTATTTGAAATGATAGTTTGTTTTAGAAGCAAGTATTGTTTTTTAGCTTTCAGTCCACTGTGTGTTAGCTTTCAAACTATCTACTAGTGTACTTATAAACACTGCTTATTTATAGTGTGTACTACAATGTATGCCATATAGTTTGTAGAAAGGAGGATGTCACAAATGTTAAGATGCCCGAATACACAGTATTCAAGAAACAGACAAACAGTTTCTGTATTACACATCTCCTGAGATTCTAAAGTGTGCAACCACTGAAAAACTTTCCTATCCAGAGGATGGCAGAAATACGGAGTACATTTTCACTAACTTCACAGCAATTTCACAACATTAAAAACAACACAGTAAATACTACACAAATAATATGAATACAATCAATAAAATATAATAACCAAAATCGAAATGATGATTGAATATATCACAGATGACAACACACATATCATAGCTGCTGTATTCTGGACACAAGTGTAATCTTTGCTTCCTCTGGGAATCTCAGGAGTGTGAGTTGAAACGGGACCATCACATTTCATCCAGTCAGTAGCAATAGACTTTGGGGAAGCAGATTCCTGGTCCAAGCCTCCTCTTTTTAAAATCCAGTAGTTTGAGTCTTTAAAGAAGTATGTGTCTCCTAAGATCAATACAAACAAAATGGTTTGAGTTTAGTTTGAGAGAAATTAAAAATTACTATTAAAAGAAACAGCTTACCATCTAGAAATCCAATGATATCATCAGGGTGAGAGGGCATCCCCCAGATGGATGCTGGTTTAGGATACCCCTCCTCTAGCATCCTCTCTGTTCCCACTTCATCAAACCTCCAGTACTCTCCATCACTGAACAGGTACGTCTTCCCATTGTGTGGCCACACAAATACTGCCTCCACCTTGTCAGGACGTCCTCCTGCAGAAGTGCATAATTCCCATTCTGAAAGTGGTCGTGGGTAGCCAGGGAGGGACACTGTGTCTTTGAATACCCAGTACTGATTACCTGAGGAGGACCACAACGAAAAAGAGTAAACATGAAGCATGAAAACGCTCTTTTGTACCACAGCCAATAAAACTCTATTGATCAGTCACTATGAAAGTTCTATAAACATATTCTATTCTGACCATGCTTTTGACTTCAGTCAACAGCTGTTTACACACACACACACACACACACACACACACACATACATACACATATATATATATATATATATATATATATATATATATAATCAAAAAATGATCTCTTGGGTATTGAAGTACTGAATGATGCCTTTGTGTTTTACAGTTACCATTGATCTCATAAGGTTTGTTAAGTTTTTTTCATGATGTTTGATGGCTGGATATTGGAGGTAGGTTTGGCTGCATGGGGTAGAAGGGAGGTTTGGGAACCGGCGCTCTCAACCAGCTGCATGGCAAAACACCGCCCATTCCCTGCTCCACAACAAAAGATGAAAGCGTGTCCTGCTGGGTGGCAAAGACACCAGGTGACTAGAGCAACCTGAAGGGTGAAGCCCAGTGTTCCCTAATGCAGAAAAAAAGCAGGATCCCATTCTATGGCCACCATTTAAGCATTTTGCAAAGGGGAGTTGTTTCCCCAGCTTTTTAAACATGACCACATAATCCTTTGCCTCTCTAAACACACAATAGAATGGTAAGAAGGTGGCACCACTGAAGCCTTCCATAATAAAACCAAGCATTCTGGACCAATGCACACAGGTCAGGTTTCACAGAGAGAACCGGGATCGCCGAAGACTGGCCTGCTCTCAGGAACATCCATTACAAAAACTGGCAAAATATGTTTAGCACAGCACGAGTCCGATTTAATTCCAACATCCTATTATAATAATTCTTCAAATATTTAACTGTTCTTAATGCAAGTTTTTTTAATGTTTCCAAAATATTAATAATAACACAAAAATAAATATTTTAATAAAAAAGTAAAAATATCATGCATAATATGAATAACAATGTGCAGAATAAAATCTATAAAAACTTCGTTTTCGCTAGTTTGACATGCTGAATACAAAATCATTTTACTTTTTGTTTTCTATCATTAACAGTGCTCATGAGAATTAAAAAAAGATATGCTGACAGCCTATACAAGGTGAGTCGTCCAGAACTTCAGAGACATGGATGATTTTTGTCTTTTATGACTGGTCCCAACTTGTGAAAGCTCCAGAAAGCACTACAATATTCCAGAATATTATAGAATTTTACAGAAAATTCCAGAATGTTCTCATCCTTGCAAAAGCATCATATTTGCTAGACAATAGAAACACATTTTTGCTATACTGTGTAATAGATATAATTTCATAATATATTTTTTTAATACATCTATACATCTGCTACTATACATTTTGTTGTTGTATTTGCTGATAAGAAGTTTATTGTATACAGAAGGTGCTTGTATTGACTTACACTTTGAATTTAATAGGTTTTTAATAAAATTATAGGTCTTAATCAAATATCTATAAAAAAGATTCACCCCACATTTTTGTCTGGCATTCCAGTTTTGAATACCTCACTACAAACACTGAGTCTTTGAACTTAATTCAAAACCAAATGAGAACAATAACGCTCTTTTTCAGACATTACATAAGCAATATTGGTGTTTCCATGGTATCAGAATTGTTTGCAGGTTGTGTTTACACAGTGCTCAAAATAATAAGTTCAGAAGTTCACTCGATAAATTCGATGTGCAAACAGAGTCCACTATTGTTACCGAGAGTAAAGGGCAATCATAAATGTGACACTATCCTTTTCTCCATAATATATTTCTTGCATGTCCACATATTGACTATGCTGTTTTATGGCCTTTTTTTTACTAAATCGCATTTTCTTTGATGTTACGATTAAAAATACATCAGAAATATAAAGTACTAGTATAGTCAACGATATGATACTGAAATAAACGATTAAGCAAAATGATAAATAACTCAAATGTGACAGAACAAAAAACACCAGCTTCATAATCAAACATTAATTTAAACCATGTAAATTAAATTAAATTACATTAATGACATTCTATGGGGAATACATTATAAAAGATTAGAAGTAGATAACTGTGAAATTCAGCCCTCAGGGGAAATAAGAAAATAACCGACTGTAAAGAGACTCGTCACATTTACAGATATTATTTTACTGGTGTCAGTATTATCATCGCTGTCATTGTTTTTAATATTTATTTCAAGTTGACATTTATTGTTACTAATTGATATATTTAATAGCTTATGCATTAGAGGTGGCATTTATATTCTTTAAGGAAAACCTTACATTTGTTCATTGTGTTATGATATTTTCAGTTGCAGGGTGAAAATATTTAAATAAACTGTTAAATATATTATTTATGACTAAATTTACCCCACAATATAAAATGTTCTTTAACGTGGAAAAAGCTTGATTTTAAAAATGCACTTAACTCTTCTTTTTAAAACTTTTCACTGAAAGTATACTTAAATGGTAACATCCACATGTTTGCAACCTTGAGAAGCACTTCTGTTTTCATCAGAAAGGCAGTACTGATCAGTGCACACAGATCTGTCAACTTACAGTAATTTGTCATGTGCTTTATACTAAACTTCTGAGTCACATTTGATCGTGCTGCACAGCAAACCTTCATCTTGTCAGAAGTGATGACTCCTGAGCATTACCCTGTGAATGAGAGGTGGCAGGTCTAGTTAGGTTGTGAAGGGTTTTTGGTAGTATGTTAATCATTCTCGTGACAGAGTACTGGCAAGAACCCATCAAAAGCCTGAGTGTCGGGTCCTCAGGGTGAGTGATGGATGCTCGCCCCACTCTGAGCCTCCAGAGGAGTGATCCGCAGTCTCCTCTGGCTTTACAATGATGAGGACAGGAAGCTCAGTTTGCAAAATAAGTGCTACGTCAAGAGTGGAGTGGGTTCCTCAGTGCTGAATAAGAAAAAGAGAGGGCGCGATTGATCAGCAGCTTTATTGATCTCCCAATCTGGAGGTGGAAGCGGGACAGCTGAGGCGTCGCACGAGCTTCACACCCCGGGTACTGTCCTCTGTTTGCATTATTCCTCTGACAGGACACTCTTTAGTATCTGGACACTCTTTACCACTGGAAATACTATGAGGCTGAGCAAACATTACAACATACAATTTATGAAATCAAATCAGAAATGCATGAGTAACACAAACCTTTAACAAATTATTAACTGAGGAGGCCATATAAAATATTTAGTCTCTTATGCTCATGAAATCCCTCTATATTTTATAAATTATATATTTTAACATTATACCTATTTGTTATACTGTATCTTTAGAGCATACATTTACTACACAACTTGTCATTTTTTAATTTTTTTATTTATTTATGGGCTTTTTGCACTGTGTTTTGTGTTTGTATTATCTATCTGTGTTTATTTATTTATTATTATTATTATTTTTTTTATCCTTTTCCTGTTTATTTTTTTAACCTGTGCAGAAATCCCCGTGTTATTAAATATTAATAAATACATGAATGGATCTGACATAACCATTGAGATATAGTTAAATATAATACAGATATTATACAGAAAAATATGTATATATGAATCATATGTAATGAATAATAGATAGATACATTTATATATTTCCCATTAACATACTTCCTCTTTATTCTCTAAAGCTAAAGACCCGAACACATGCCATTACTTGTCATTGACAGATTGTTTGTATATTTGTTTGAGATCAATATCTAGTTTGTCCCGACGGACATGGCAAACTGTTTTGTGATTTACATTGTGTGTCTGTAGATTATCTTTACTGCTGTATTACATTCTTATTTAATTAAATAGGTTGATAGGCAAATAAATAAATAGTGAATATACATAGGTCTTGTTTTGTCTTGAAGTAGGCTCACTTGCTACAACGTATTTACAATATATAATACGGACACATATTTGCTCATTAAAAATCTATAACACTTCTATAGCCCTATCAATGTTTAAAATATGCAAATAATGATTACAGATGTGCAAGAAAACATTTATAAAAAACAAATATGTAGAATTTCTTCAATATTATATAACTACAAATGGAACATTTGGAACAGCACAGATGTGGACTACTAACACCATACCATAACCGGAAGTGATAAAGTGAGCACCTTTCCCATGGTGACTGGTAACTCCGTCCACTCCGACCGAGTACTAAACATGATTAAACATTAGAGGAGATTGATTGCGATAATTTACAAAAGGATATATAATATGTCAAAACTTTCAGGCTTCACAAAGCTACAAAACATCAAAGCAGTCACAAGGTATGTGTTGGTTCTGTGTTGCAGCATGTTTACAGGCGCGAAAGGCTGATTGGCTGTGTTTGACTGATGTTTTCGGTTCTATGGACAAATACCTTGTGGCTGTATATCGTTGCATCCTTTTGGAACCAGTGTTGCCAATTTAGCTATTTTGTGGCAAGATTTAGGGACTTTATTTGCAAATGTATGATTTATCTCTAAATGACATTAAACTCATTTTCATGTAATGCTTCAATACACACCTTGTATGTGGCATCCAGTTTTAAATGTAGCTAGAGACCCTTTGAATGTGATCTATTTGACATTAAATATTTTCTTCATCTACACAAGAAAAAAAAAATTTAATAAAAAAACATCAATCACATTTTAAAAACCCTGATACGTTTGAAGAGTTGAGGCTTTGTATTCTCTTAAAAGTTTAAACTCAAAGGTCCAGTGTGACAAATCCCCTGAACTGTGACAAAGAGCAACTCGTCTTGCCCGTGATATGTGGTCTCAATTCATTTTCCACTTTTTAACTGTGGAAAACAGAGGTGCCTTTCCAATTTTACCATGTACCATTTGCCCCTTGCTTCATGTGGCCTTTTGCCCTGATCTCTCCCTCCCCTCCTTAGTCCTGCCAGCATCACAGACCTTGCAATAATTGCCGATTTCTAACTTCCCCTGGAACTAATGTGATAAAATCTAAGAAAAAGACAAGGTAGACAAAGAGAAAGATGTAGCCCTGGGCAGGACGGCTAGCAAAGGTCTAAGCCAAGGCAACAAGTGCCTTTGGGACCTAATGGGATTTTCAGGGGCTTGCATTGATCTCCTGCATGCCCATTCACAGAGTCTTTTGGCAGCCGGACGGCACACTTCAGCCCCCCAGCTCTCCCTGGTGCGCTCCAAGAGGCCCCCCACACCAAAACAGATCAGCCGCTCTCTGAGGTCACAGCTACAGGTGATACTAATGGACAGAGGCTCTGTTATTAGTGTTAGAGAGCTCAAGTGCTGTATATGGCACAACTCACAGATTACACCGTACATGGAAGGATTATATCGAATTTTGTAGTTTTGCAGAGTAAGATCTCTTAAAGGGATAGTTTACCCAGAAATTTAAGTTGCTGTTCATTTATTCACCCTTAGGCCATCCAAAATGTAGGTAACATTTTTTTCAGTAAATAAGAGTTTTAGCTGAAGCCGTGGTCCTTGGTGATTCATAAAATCTAAGTCAGAGGCAGCCATTTGAGAATATAAAACATATCAGGGAACTCAAAAATATATTCTCATGACGATATATTGAGGTCTTATGAAACGAATCGATCTGTCTGTGCAACAAACCGAACATTATATAAAACATTATTGTGTCACGATTCGTTCGGTACACCGTACTGATGTCACAATACTTTAAACAAAGCCAAAATAGAGTTTTTTAAAATTATTATTATCCTTTTTTATTCCAAGACACATGATAAACAGTAAATAAAATGTTCTGTTCATTAATCAGAATAGAAATAGTCATAATTCTGATTAGCTACAGAATTATGAATATGTACATATGCTTGTATTTAATCATATATTTTATTTTTAATTCATTATTATAGAAACCTGAGCTTCATTGTATGTGCATTAATCATTGTTTATTATGTGAATTTAAGCCTAAAGTTAAATTTTTGGTTAAACTGTACACAACTGATAATGCAACTATACACAATACACATAGTTGCATTCATGATATCCACCTTATTTTGCAACATGGAAGTAAACTATTTTCTTTGAATGTGTTCATGACTTTCAATTCTGTAACAACTGTAGGTACAGAAGCAAAACAAAGTGTAGTAAACAGTAAAATATTAATAAATTAAAATCATATAATTACAAATCTCAGTTTGCAGTATGCAGCACGAGTAAAATAACTGGAAGGAATGATACTGAAAACCTTGCGTATTCATGTTACAAAAGGATGCACCTGTTCTTATATTTTTAAAAATACAACCTTTTAAAAAAAGATATATAGAAGGTGCTCAGTGTCTTTCACACAAACACTAAACACCATCACGGTGGCTCATTAAACTGAAATACGCAATAAACATTAATTTAACAACATTACATGTAACACACAACCCTAATAATCATAACTGATAAGAAAAAATAAGAAGAAACATAGTTAATTAAAAAAAAACCATCAAATTCAAACAAAATTGAAACATGAAACCTAAACCCACTCTTAAACCTACCAATACCACCAAACCTATCCCTAACCTTACCGTATACCACCTCAACAACAGCAAAAGTGTTTTGCAATACAACGTAAACACACTTAATACATTGCACTTATTTTTGATGCCACCTAATATAAAGTGTATCCCCATATTCTTTCAAAAATAGCATGACAATTTATATGAATTCATGCTTGACTCTTTGCAAACATTTAATGAAATCAATGAAGAAATGGCATATTCAATTTTGCAAAAGTGACAGTATTCACATTTGGAAAGAGCAATTACCCCTCTGAATGTTACCATAACAAGAGCGCGAACACTTGTTCATTCATCAGTCTTGCCGCGTCTGTTGTTACAGCATGTACTGTATATAGACAAGTGGGTTCATTCTTTGCAGCGAGGGCTTCCTTTGTATCGCTGACGGCCACAGAGAGAGCTCCAGGGCTTGATCTGAGGGTGGGCAAATCTGACAGCCCACACTTTGAGTCGCGGTGGACGTGAGGGGGAAGGGAGCCAGCAGCTCTGTCAGGCAATCTTCAAGTGGCAAAGCTTTTCAAAGCTTTGTTATCCACTTTGGGATGCCCCCTCTGACCTCACTGTGGACATGCTTAGCCCTTCAAGGAAATGGAGAGGGATCCAGGGCGTTCTGTATTGTCGTCCGAGGGAAGCAGGGTTCAGACTCGCATGACCGCCGTTCCCCAAGGAGCGGTCGGGGTGAAGACCCCGGCACAAAGGTGAACCAGGGGAGTTGTCATCGGACACATGAGAGAAGCAGGGCAGCAGAAAGATTTAATGTCCGCAAGGCGACCTCCTTGTTTTGCGAGGCTGTAATACACAGCGCCTATTCTCTCTTTGTTTTACTTTTCCTGGTACAACTGTGTCGTCCCTCTATATCCTTCTCTTATAGCAACAAAAAGACTTTCAGTGAATTCAATCTGTATTTTCAAGCTTGTAGGTCAAGGAAAATATGGCACGTAGAGATTCGAGTCAAATTTATTTGAATAGTATAGTCACTATATTCATCATTTCAAAGCAGCTATACAGAAAGTCATAATCAGTGTCTGTAATGCTTTAATGTTTTAAGACTAAGCTCTTGTTTTTGATATTAATTCTATAGTGTATAGGCATCTATGGTTCCATGAAGAACCTCATAGAACCTTTCCATTCCACAAAATAAATTTTAGAGTCTAAAAAAGTGCTTAAGATCTTTAAGATGTTCTTCAGACTAAGAGAAATGGATCTTCTATGGTGCTATCAATGCACTATTTTTTTTTAGGTAGCATCAATATTTTGGTAAAAATGTTGATAAGGTAAATTGAAGGTACATTTTTTCATTAATTATGAAACATTGGTTTACAGATAAGTTTTTGTACTAATTTTGTATGTTTTTTGCTTTTGCGAGGATGGAAACACTCTGGAAACTTTCTGTAACATTCTAGAATATTCTGTTATCTAGTGCTTTATGGAACTTTATTATATATTTTTCATGTTAGAAAACTTTATTATTTAACCCTTTTATGTTAGAAAACTTTATATATATATATATATATATAAAAAAAAAACGAATAGATGAATGGATGAATGAATAAATAACAGATTCGCTTGTATAAGTTTCATAATGATTTTTGTACTGATTTTTGTTTACTGAGAAATTGTCAGTGAATTTCATTAATAATGACAAAGAAATGTAGAAAAATTAGAAAAGTAGAAAAACTGAAATATGTATGTATATATTTTTTTAAAGAAAAATCTTTGTTTAAATCCTGGAAGAAAATGATATTGTAAATGTGTTTTTTTTTAAAGATTTATTTATTACTTACTCAATTTTGGTGTATTTACTTTTCAGTTCTCACCCAGAAATTGTTTGTAAATTTAACAACAATTTTTTAAAAGACTGGGCAAGTAACACATTCAATTAAACAAGAAATTTTGAAGTAAAAAGCTAAAATGGTAATAGTAATCTAAAATCTCTTTACAACATTTGTAGTGTAATCTCAATTTCACCCCAGAAAATACACATTAAATAAAATGCTATGAGCATGCTGAGTTGCTCAGCTTTGAATTTTTCTCTCGTCTCAGCGGTTTGAGAAAAGATCATGGTGGAAGCCGGTGTTACACACTTGTCTTTTATGAGCCAAATCAAACAGCCACCAATCCCCGACATCAGCCGCAACACGCAGCAACAAATGTGCAACAGTTGGCTATTTCCAACTCTAAAAGGCCAAACCAAATCCATCTTTTTGGTTCATTCAACAGCAAGGTGAAGAGTAAAAGTTGTTCTCCATCTCCTTTGATTTAACCCTTGCTTTGAGATGCTGCCCGATCTGGGTTCATCCCTGGCACGCCAATAGCTACACACAAAATGCAATTAAAAGAGGCTGCCTTCTCATTCTCCGTTCCAGACACTTTCACTCAGAGCTTAATCCATCCCCCAGCTTTAAGACCCTTATGTGATCTGGGACACACGGTTCCCATTCACACCGCTTCATCCTGCTCTTTTGTGTTCTTAATCGTTCCTCAGTATTAAGCAGCCTTGGCAGCCCAATCCCCTTACTAACACACAGCCCCGGTGCTTTGTTAGGTCCAACACATCACCCCCATCCTCTGAGCTGCGTGCTGCCCCTCTCCTGCCTGAGAGGCCCTCCTTCACGCCGCAGGGCTTATCCCATGTCGCTTCACGTGCCCGTTGTGTACCCGCAGACACCGAGAAAGAGGCCTTAACAGACAAATAGTCAGATCTTCTTCATTGTCGCTCACTATCATCTTGTGCACTCACAGATACGCTAAATATTGCACCTGAGAATCATATCGGTTAGTTTTTTCTTTGCATTCGCAATCTTTTAGTGAAGCAAATTTCTATTGCATCCAATGAATTAAGGATGAACCATAAGTCATTAAATTACTGTTTAATATGTACATGATCATGATATATATCTTTTTGTTTATGTGCACAGCAAACATTGTTAAAAAAAAAATACTATTAATGCTGTCAAACGATTAATCGAGATTAACCGCATCCAAAATAAAAGTTTTTGCTCACATAATGTACTTTGTATATTTATTATGTATATATAAATGCAAACACATGCATGCAAATATTTAAGAAAAACATGTAATGTTTATATATTATATATATTTATATGTAATATGAATTATATGAATATAAATATATTGATGTAAATAAATGTAAATATTTTCAAAATATATACTGTATGTGTGTGCTTTTATATATACATAATAAATATACACAGTACACAAATATTATGTCAACAAAAACATTTATTTCAGATGCTATTAATCGTTTGACATCATTAACTACCATAAAATGTATTACTAAGCATAAAAATAATTGAATAATCATTGAATATATTTAAAATGGAATTTATTCCTGCATCATAACTCCAGTTTTCAGTGTCAAATGACCCTTCAGAATATAATCTAATAGCTCTAACTAATATTTTGCTAATAACTAAGACACATTTTCCATGATAGAAAATTCAAAAGAACAGAATTTAATTAAAGTAAAAATCTATTTAATGCTTCTTTGTGGAATACAATTATATATATTTTTTCTTTTTCTTTTTTTTTCTTAAATCGTACAAATTTTTGATCAGTGTTGAAAATATTTCATTGTATAAATAATTCAGTCAAACTAAACCACTGAAATTAGTTTTTATTCAAACTGAATCATGCTTTTATTTCTTAAAGCAACTTGATTTTCAATTCAGACGAAAACAAAACCTTGACCGACAAAGAAAATCACAGTAATTTTGTGTTATAATGTGAATTTTACAAGAAAATCTGCCTTAACACTGATGGATCAGACTTCCTTAAGAATAAAGTGATTAAAAACACACTGTGCTAAACTGGTTTGGCAAATCAGACATCTGTAAAACATAATATCCTTTTCTCGCTTTATCGAGAAAGCCTGCGCGCCACAATAAGTATAATTTTCAGGTCTGATTTTGTTTGAAAGCACTTTTATTCCTGAGCACCATTAACCTCAATGAACAAGAAAAACAGCATAGAAGATTGTAAAGCCATTAAAAGAATATTTTCGCCACTCTTTGTTTTTATTTCCCTCTGTCGCTCTCTAAGTGCTTCTCCACACAACTCTCAGCCACACAAACAAATGCAAATCAGTCCCAAAACTTTACATAATGTAACTCGGACCCCTATTTTAGAACTGGGTTGAATGGCTCTTAAAGGGGGCCTAATTAATCTAAGTATAGAGGCAATGGGCCCTCTTGGAATTTTTTCCCTTCTTTCTCTGCGCAGAAAGAAAGAAAGGGATCAGGCCTCCCCTTTCTGTCCGGAGAGGAGTCCGCCTCATTCAGCCATTTATGTTAACATTACTGAATGTTATACCCCGTGGGTGAGCAGAATCAATCACTCCGACTCTGTCCCCGCTCCTTTTTAACTGTTGTAAAGTGTGCAGCGGTGCAAAGGCGTCCAAAGATATATAGCAATATTCGCAGTGGTTTTTTGGCCTGCGTGTTTTAAGCAGCTAAGAAAGCCTGGTGCTAGAGTTGTCAGGTGCTGGGGTGACCGGAGAGAACAATGGGAGAAGAGAAGCAGAAGGCTCGAGATGAATGCTTTTGGTAAATCAGTAATAGAGCTAAAGGGCATAGCCTGTGGGGAATTTGCTGGCTTATAAAAGAGCTTTAAGAGGCCTTCATTCATATGGACCCAAAGAGATTTGAATTGCCCCCTTCACAATCACTTGAAAGGCAGAGCTCAGGGTGTTCCGAAACAAAGTGGAAATCACGCTGCCTTTCAATGGCTCTAATAAGCTTTTAACTATTTTACATTATGGCGTTACCCTCTTCATCTCCTCTCCACGAGGCATTGTTTTGCCATGTAGCAGGCCAACTTAAATGTCTGATTTATACTTTTCTTCACGGTGTATTTAAACAAAGAAAAAAATTGTGAAACCAGACGCGCGGTCCAAATGAATGGGGGCGATTCAGCTTGATTTTATAAGGTAGAAAATGGGCTGCATTATTTGACCGACTCATGAGAAAAAAAACATAAGAGGCTTCAGTTTTGTAGACAGAAGTGCATATTCGTAGGGATATCTACAGGCCTTTCTGATAAAAACAAGTCTAACGAATCAATAAAAATCTGCATTCGGTCACAAAAAAAAAAAAAAGCCTCTCTACGGATATCAAGCAGCCCAAAGGCCATGAGTCACAGACAGCATCTCTGTTGCCATGGTGGGTTTTATTGCCCTGGAAATTGCTCCTCTCCACAGTCTGCAGGGGTCATGGGTTCAGCCGGAGACTGCTGCACCTTCAACTTCTGCGTACTGAGGCAGGGCATGATGGGAGGAGAGCCGCGGAGACGCACAGCCAGAGCCTTCGCCCTCTGGATGACACTCTGAAATTTGCGGATCCCTCGGCTGTGTGGACATTAAGAATTTCATGGTAATTGTTGAAGACAAGGAGGAGGGCTTGACCTCCGCTGGCCTGATTGAGTTCTCATAAAAAGCCCATAGCCTGGGCCCATTGATGCCCTCAGACAGTAAAAAAAAAACGATTGGTCTTCTAAGACGAGTCGGGATGTGGACCTAGAGCGGATTAGAGCGTGCCAAAAACTCATATGCCTTTACTTACCTCTTTAGTTTTGGAGCTCTTTTCATATGTATGTTCATATGTGAATGTTTATGTACATCTGTCGTTTTTTAAAGAACCTGTTTAAAAGGTGCTGTAAGTAATTAAGTGTTTTATGTATAAAATAATCATAGGCATATTATTAGACAACATTATGATTTGATTAGCTGTCAAGATGTTTAAATGATTTCATTTTCTGCTTTAAAAAGAGACTTTGTGGATCGTATCATTCAGTCATCAATATATTTAGCGTTCCTCGGGGACACTTTATAATGTGTCTCCAAAATTCTCTCTGCATTTTCAGACACATGGTTCACATGGTATATTGTTATTTGATCTCAAGATTATAAGAATATCAATAAATAAAACTTATACATAAAATTGTTTTTATAATAAATTTATCAATTAAATGCTGTCTTTGGTAAGCATAAGACTTCACCACATTAAAAAAAAAACACATTAAAAAAGGATTAAACTGGATGCGCAAGCACATATGCTAATGAAATATATCAATATATATATATATTTAATATATATGAATAGATATTAAATGAGAAAATATAAAAGATAGTCATATTGAAAAAAATTTATAAATATACAATTTATATATTTTTGAATATATGTTATTTTAATAAAGTTCCATTTTAAAATAAAATATATATTTTTGTCATAGTTGCTACATATAAAACCATATAAAAATCATCAGATTTTATTAACAAACATTTTACTATGGGGATTTTGTATGTTAAAAATCTTATCTGTGTAAGATTTTGGACTGATTTAATTGTCTCATTTGAAGAGGCGCTTTGTGGATCGTATCATTCAGTCATCAGTATTCAGCGTTCCTCAGGGACCCCTTGTGTTGTGTCTAAAATCTTTCTTTCAGACAAATGGTTTACATGCGTATCGTCATTTGATTTCAAATTCAAATCAAATGTGAAAAATGCTTGAAATCCTAATGTTATGTTTAGACAAAAAAAAAAGAATTTCATAAAAGTAATTTTTTTCACTTAAGTTGTTTTATTTGTAAATAGCTTTACACAATCCATGATTCTTCAAAGGTCTTGTTGTTTTCAAATGTTCAATTTCAAATGCTATATAATAGAATTACAATAGCACTTTGTTTTAGATTCTCTTAACTAGTTGCTTATTAGCATGGATATTAGCCATAATAGTAATTAAGCACATAGTAATGCCTTAGTCTACATGATCTTATTCTATATACCTAATCCTACCAACACATAAACTTAACAACTAACTAGACTAGTAACATCTAACTAAAGTTGTAGTCAATAGTGAATAAGTGTTCTCTATACTAAAATGTTACCATTATTACATATAAATGTAAAATATTATGTTATATATTACAATATATGTTGTGTTAGCAATACATATTCAAGAGTTTTCCCTGAACAAACACCTGATTTACTGCCAATTATAATTAGTAGTTATAGGTAGTTGTTCCGTTTTGAATTAATGGATCTAAAATATGGTCCTGCAGTTAATAGTGAGAACTGGTTCTTAAAATAAAGTGTTACCGATAACCAGTAGTACTTTGTAGAAGGCTATAACCTTGAATTTGAATAGTTTCCAGCTGGTATTATAGGCAGCGGTTTGATACATGCTTGCTGAATGGCATTAGTCACAACTGACAGGTGATATGGTCAGAATAGCCTGTTGCCACCAAATTGATTAATTGGATAGTTATCTGTGATTCCAGGTCAGCAGAGAGCAGAGAGAGACATCAGTCTTACGGTGGCATAGCGTTGGTGCAGGTGCAGGGTCACGGAGAGATGGAAGACGGGGGAGAGGTTATCTCACGCAGCTCTGAGAGGGGAAAAAATCACATCTGTTTATCCAAAGCTGTTGCTTGGATTGAATTTCCCTGATTTTTATCTGGAGTCTCGGAGGAGCTGCCTCTCCAGTGGGAGTGGGGTGAAAAAGCCATCTATTTAGCAGGGAATCAAAGTTTGCGTTCGAGCAGCTGCATGGCTTCCCTTTTGATTGACACTTTCCTGTCGCCGTAGGCTCCGGGCCCGGACCTGGAGGGAGATGGAGGGGGCAGGTGAGGCACAGGTGACAGTGCGTGGAGATCCTGGAAAGAGCTGCTCCTCCTCTAGCGGCCGATCTGCTCTCACAGCCACTCCGGGTCTAATCAGGCAGCACTTAACACAGTCTGCAGCACTTGTAACCTGCTGCCCTCCACTTTAAAGCCACTTTGAGATGCATCCGTTTCAAGCGCAGAGCTAGTGTACTGGCAAGAGGACATATTATGATAAGATCATGCAGCTGACAGCTAAATGGACTGCTATTGCTATCAAATTAATTGTTTTAAATCAATGAAAATTTTTCATTGATTATATGCTACCATTCAAAGGTTTTGGATCAGAGTTTTTTTGTTTTTTCAGCAAAACATTATTGTTAGTTTTATCTTTTTATCTTTTTATCTTTTTTTTGTTTAAAGATATTGGTTTCTAGATCAAATAAATGCTAAGTTTTTAAACAAAAATGCATCAAGGTTTCCCAAAAAAATATTAAAACAACTGTTTTGATAATAATCAGAAATGTGGCCTCAAATCAGCATGTTATAATTATTTCTGAAGGATCATGTAACACTGAAGGCTGCTGAAAATTCAGCTTGCATCACAGGAATGAATTTGAAAATATATTCAGAAATCATAATTTTTTTTTCAGCCTTGGTAAGCATAAGAGACTTCTTTTAAAAGCCTATTTATGAGTAAATTAAGTTTAGTAAAATGTAATAATTTGATGTGTAAAAGTTTTTTAAAAAGAAGACCACATTAAAGAAAGCATTAAATTGGATCCACAAGCACATAAACTAATGTAATATATCTATCTATCTATCTATCTATATGTATATAT
>JAUMHE010000063.1:15384630-15395713 GCA_032359235.1 Enteromius mattozi | reverse complement strand
ACCCAGGATTGGTGCAAACTAATCCTAAACTTACCTGGCTAGCCAGCTAATCCGGCTTCATGGTACAGGCCCCAGGTGCACACACACATATATACACTAGTAGTCGACATTTGAAGTGGATCGAAGATGTTCATTCTATGAAAAGAATGGGTATTTTTTAGTTTTAGGACAACTTTGATAAAGTTTTGATCCATTTCAAATGTTGATAACTATATACACGTGAATTTATTATATAAAAAAGTTAGTCAGTTCACGGCAGCTAATTATTTATTTACTCATGTTAAATTTCAAGCCGTTTCTAAATTTCAATTTTGTAAGTTGCACCCTGGTGTGTTGCAATATTGTCAAGCCAATCTATCTGATATGTGTATTTAAATGTACTGCAAATTACAATACAGTACATTAAAGTCTTCAGGACATATAAAGTGTGACTCTTTACCACGGATATTTATTTGCAAGCATCTATTGCCATAGGCTAGACTTTAAGTTGCGAAATTGCTGTAACTAAGGAAAATGATTGCAACCATAAGCTGTTCAAACATGTCTATCTGTTCTTATGCACCACTGGTATCGCAGTTTTTCTTTTTCTTGTGACAGGATGAGAATTTACTCCTTTGCTAATGTTCAAGCACACACTTTTGTTGGCATAGGAGTATGCTGGGTTGTCATGTTGGTTGACACACCTGAGGTAAGACTGTATAAACTTCAGAGGGGGAAAAAAAAGAGCCACACCTTGTCCGCGGGCGTAACAGGTAACTTATCCTTTTATTTTGTTTCCAACGCTTCATTGATTTCATCTGCTTGAATCTGGTTACTAATCCTCTGTTATTTCATATTTCGAAAAGGAAAGCAATACAACCTTGATCCGTGTGGGAGAGGTAAATAACATGGCCTGAAATTTGCTGTAAATACATTAAGGACACACATGGGGGAGCAACTTAATCATAACTGTGGGTGATTGATTGCTGTTAAGTAAATATTTCGGCAAGTATAGATCTACTTTGAGTACAAAAGATGTGATGGCTTTAGTGCTAAAGAGTTGCACTGATAAAATTCCTCCCGAGTGGTTGAGTTACTCAATGGTGAGCACTGTCAGTCACAGGGTGTGGCCTCGGCTCAAGCACAGCTGAATGTGTTGCCCTCACTTAACCTTACATCCCTGTGTGTAGCAGGACGTGATCACACACTGATCGCTGATTCACTTGCATGCCTTTGAAGAGTACAGACATTGATTTCACCCCCACATTCTCTGATAAAAGCAGTTCTGTGGGCTCTCTCTGGACATGTTGTATCACATGATGGATGCAACTCCCTGGACTGCATGCGTTGTTTAGTTTTAAGGCGCATGTATATTATACACTGCCCATTCATTTTACAGACAATGTAAGGGATTTTAAATATGGTCAAACACCAGTAAATAAAATAAAAAATAAATAAAAAAACTGAAATAAATGTGGTTAACAAGGTGTAACTTGTTTTTAAGCGTTTATTAATCTTAATTTTTTTAAAAAATTACAAAATACATTATAAAAATTAAAATAGTACTTAATAATTATTTACTTTGTTTTGTTCTTTGACATCTTGTACAGATAAACTGAAGGAAATATGTTTTTTTTAAGTCATTTTTGAGTGTTGGATATGATTTTGATCAATGTGCTATTTTTATTAGTCGTATGTTGTTTATTTATTTATTTATTTTTAATGTGAACCTATTTGTGCTGCCATTTTGACTAGGACTCCCTGGTAGAAGAGATTTTATATCTCAGTCGGACTAAAAAAAGGCATGCTAAAATAAAATAAAAATAATGAATCTGAGCTAATTAGTTAATACTAGTTTTAATATTAACAATAATAAGTTGAATAAATCCAAATTTGTTCATTTTATAATGTCACATAAATCATTGATTAATACAACTTTTTCTTTGTATGTGATTTATTCCTGATACAAAGCTGAATTTATAATCTTTAGTGTCACATGATCCTACAAAAAAAATCATTCTAATATGCTGATTTGCCACTTAAGAAGCAAAGAAACAACTGTGCTGCTTGATATTTTTATGGAAATAATTGAAACTCTTTGTTACATTAACATTATACAATGTCACTTTTGATCAATTTAATGTATATTTGCTGAATAGAAGTATTAATCTAAAAAGGATATCATTATGATCCCTTGTTCTTTATATGTAAACCTATAATTCTGTCTTTTGAAGTCAAGCGAGTGGAAATATGATCCGTGTTAGGAAACGCACAGAAACGTGAGAGTGTGGAACTGGAATGTTAGCAAGAAAACCACCTCTTCCTTTGTATTGGTTGAAAGACTCTGGAGTTTGAAGGGTCAAACTAAACCAGACTGAAGAACAATACGTGCTGTAATGCCAACAGCAACACTACACTAGTTCTGCCAGCTCCCCCTGAAGTTCCCCAGCGCTCTTATACTCCCTCCCCGGCTCTTCCCTTAGCTCCCATCTCACGACTCCTTCCGGATTGATTTTATTAGGCTGCACCAAGTACATGTGACAGATTGTTTTAGAAACCGAGAGGCACCCGAGGTGCATCAAGACAAAAGCCTGGTATGCCTCTGTTTCACACATCTGGAAAGAGTGAGGTCTAGCAGCGGTTAGCAAAGCAGACCGAGAAAACACACACAGTATTTGGAGAGTTTTCGAAACATGCATCGCAATGGTAACTCGAGAGAATTGTCACAAATGCGTTACCTTATATGCAAACGTGGTGCCATGGCGACAATGAGTCAGTAATGAAACCTCAGTTTAAGATGAGGAACATAAGAACAGAAACGAGGCTGTGAAAGCGTATCATTGAAAGTGGTTTGTGCTACATTGTGCTGATACGGGAATTTTCCCCTGGAGTCAGTCACCATGCTCCTCTGCCAGGAAAAAATAACCACGCAACCAGGCTCACCAGAACTCGGCGTAGACGTTTTCATTAACTATACTCTTGCATGTTGATTTCATGCATCGTAATCTAACAAAATGCATATTCTGCTTTAAATCTGGATGCATTATGATGTTTCTTACTGTATGACAGGTATATCTGAATTTTAATTGAGGCCTGCTTATTTTTTTCCCCCTCTGCAGACATGCAGAAGGAATTTTTGGCATTCCAGTGCAGGGGCTAAAGGTCAGAGTGCCAAAAGGAGGAATGCGAATGCTGCTGTCAATCACTGGGAACCACAACAAAGGTTCATCAGTACAGCATCAGATGAATCGAACTTCTTACATCCCTTTCAGGAGTTTTAAAGCCAACCAACGCCTCTCGACGTGTTGGTTGAGAAAGCAACTGCGTGATTTTCATGCAAGGCATTGCAGAAATCAGAAGGGAGAGCAAAAACAGACAGCCCCTGCTTTTTTGGACATGAGACCCCATACATAACTCTGCAGGCTCAGATTACCATTGGGGGAGGTGGAGCATAGACATTGGTTTCATCCAGAGCTCGACTACAATGCTCAGAAATGTCACGCAACAGTCTATTCTTTCATCGTTTGTGTTGGATGCGAAAGGCTGAAGCTGTGTTATATTCCTTGTGGATTTTACAGTGTTTATCTCAGGACAAATGTAAATCACAGCAAAGTATTATTTCATGTATGCGTGCTATATTTAAGAGCTCAGTTACTATATTGACAATTTAGTACAATTGTTTTCTAAAGTATTATATAAAGATTACACAATAAATCCACTTTGTAGTCCGTGTCATAATTCAGACACGTCATAGGATGAAGTCACAGCAAAATAATTCATAGTATTTTTTTTTATGCTTACACCAAAGAGACAGTGTGTAATAATGGAAATGTTTCTTTTTTGCATGACAGAGTATCTTTGTATTTAAGGACTTCTGACAGTTTGTGTTCATCTGTTTTCCATTTGTTCCTTTTACACTGACTATCACTTTATATAGACCATTACAATCAGATAAAAAATTCCTCAAATTTTAATTAAAAAATGTATTGATAAATTTAACATTCTCTTAAATGGTATGAGATGACTTAGATGCTTGGATGACGTGGGAAGCTGGGAATATGGATATTTTATCGTACATATATTTTTTGCTTATTGCAGTTAATGTCATAAAACTAGTATGCTAAGACAATAAATGTAATGAAGGTGTCGTGTGAACAATTTGATTCAGTTGAGTGAGTCATTTACGCTGGAACCGCTCCGATTGATTCAAACTGAAACTCGATTCACCAGAAAAAAACACATCAAAAGAGCCTTTCGTTTTTGAATTTCGACATTGCATGTAACGATTTTAAAAAGCACGAAATGGATATTTAAAAAATTTCCAATCAGTTAAACTATTGCCTCACAAAATTAATCGACTGACCTATTATGAATGATTTGATTCAGAATGAGAATTCAGAGCATGCTTCGGTACTTCGGCCTGCGTTTCGTGAAGCATTTGATTCAGATTGGAACTTCAAAATGAGTTTGCTAATCTTTTGATTTATATCGGAACCTAGGAGCAGGTTCTCAAATCATTTCTTGAAAAAAATATACACGCGAACTTTGGGGGCGAGTCTACGAATCTTTTGCTTTAGAAAAGAGCTTCAGCGCGGGTTTGTGAATCTTTTGATTCAGATTGGAACTTCGAAGCAGGTTTGTGAATCTTGATTCAATTTACCACTTTGAAGCATATATCGCAAGTCAAAGTCCAGAAAGAAAGAATGCATACACACATACAAATACCAAGAAAATTAAGCATGGCTTTATTATAGTAAAAGTGCAGTAACCATGATTTTTGGCTGTTACTGTAGTTACCATATAAATATTTTAGATGACATGAAACTGGTCATAATGCAAAAATGTTGGTGTGGTTTTACCAAAATTTCATTGTGATCTCAGAGGGGTAAATTAAAAATACAATGAATCATAAAAATGGATTTAATTTCATATAGCCTAAAGTTACTTGACATAGCCTATCATGCTTTTACATTTCCCAAAACAAAATATTTGATTGTTTAAGTGTTGACATCCCCTTGATTCTCAGTGTTGTTTGTTGCCATGCAGTGACTGTTTGTATGCTTTGTGATGTCCAGAGACTGTAATGTTTTTGGTTTCCTGGTATGTTCTGCATGTTTTTTGTTTTTTCGTTTCCGTGGCTTTATGATGTTGAGATACAGCATTGCCACTAAGAGGGACTCAAAAGACTGCAAATGGTACCAAATGGTAATGTGTATTATTTTGTCTTATGATATATGCTTAACATCTGCAGCTTCTTTTGTGCATTGCTAAATTAAAGTGGAATTTAAAAAAATGCTAAGGATCTTACAAATTATGTGTAAAATTACGAGTGTGAATTAATTATTATAAAATCATAAATGATAAAATCATATAGGTGTTAGCTAATTTATTATTTTTCTGCCTATATAGAGTTATTATATAGCAGCCTTTACTTGTGTTAAATTGTTATAATGCTGCAGCAGAGTCATTACTGCCGGGGCTGTTGTCTGCAGCACACTCTCATTTACAGGCATACAGCATATCAGGCGTTATGTAGATGAAATAACACGGACCTCAGAGGAATCTGTGGTTCTCACACTCTAACCTTTGATGTGTGTATCATCCATCTACAATATGCTGTGTGCATTTTCTGATTGACTAGGTTAAACATATTTATGTTCAGCTGGTTTAAAGAGGCAATAACCATAAAACCACAGGAATTCTTGTGTGCTATTAGGAATTTATTATGTAATGGTAAACTTGTATTGTTAGGTAAGATAACCTCACTTATGTAAACATATATGGGAATATACTGATAAATATAATGCAACATATTAATGCATTTGCATATATGTGAAACTATGCTTGTAGTTTTCATAAGAAAACATGTCTTTTGGATTAAAAGTTATTTTTGGATGTCTTATCTAAGTTTTGTCAAGTAGAAGGTAACATTTGACATATATATTAACTTATATAAAGTACAAATACATTAATGTATATCACAGTATATTACACATATATGTTCCTATGTAAATGTGGATATAAACAGTACATAAATGCACAAAGTACCATATTTTATCTCATGTAAATCTATATATTATATAGGATATTACTGAATATAAAATGACATGTATTACAATATATAAATAAATATATTATTTATTATCATATAATTCAATGTTAAAAGTGGCAAATCCTTATGTATTATTCAGTATATTGTAATAAATTAACACAATGTGTTATCCAGTATATTTTTACTGTCATTTATATTTTGATCACTTTGAAAATATATTTTCTGTGTGTAAGGTTAAACCTTTGTGTTAAAACTTTATGAGTTATTAATAATGCACATTTGTATTTTATTTATGTAACAAAAAAAAAATTCTATACACAGTTATTTTGTAACTTTGTATTATGCAATCATATGCAGATAAAATAAGTAGATAAGTAGTAGATTTTATTTGCCTATTTCTGTTTATTTTTTTTCTAATGTACTTCTAAAATCTATAATTAGCAGTGAAAATGGTGTTTACAGAAAATACTTACATTTTATAGTAATGATTGTGAAAAATGCATTAAATGTGTGTTAATAAATCTTATTATACACTCCAGTACAAGTACTGGGTAAAAGAGGTAAAAGTACATCTTTCCACCTTATTTACTTCAAAATTGTCAAAATGGTATATATTAATTCTTTGAAAGTACATGATGATACCCAAAGTGTCCCACTCGAGCTTTGTACCTTTTTTCTTAGAGTGTACACAAGTAAATCATTCTCTCAATTGTTGGTTTATTTCTCAATCATCTCAATTACCAGGCTTTTGTTATGAGACGTACTGTTAATGTACACATTGTTCTGCTGGTAAGAGTCTGCTTGTCATTCCTGTATTAACTTGTGCATGTGCAACTCGCTCGTGGAAGACTGCGATGTTTTACAACTATGAGAGGAATGTAATGATCATAGGTTGGCTATTGCGTCTAAAAAAAGACAAAATGGTATACAGTGAAGTTAACATAAACAGTGCTGCCATGTGGATCATTTCTGCCTGTCAATAATTACATAACATTATATAAAACGTACAAAAGCATGTGTGGGACTGAATGTGAGAGAAATGAATGTTGTTTTATAGTCTTACTGTGGACTTCAAAATACTGTATCCTGTTGCTAAGAGCATATTGTTATTTAGTTCAAATATTAGAAGGAAATGAAACTCTAGATCAGTAGATCTGTGAAAAAAGTCTAGCTGGAGCAGCTTTGAAGTACTTTTGCAACCTGTGTATTTTTGGCCGTGTAGCTAGAGGTGTGAATGTACGAAGTGAAACAAACCTCGTAGAAACACAAACCAGTTTTAAAGCATTACGGAGAAACCTTTAGCAAAAAATTAAAACAGTCACAAACTTTTTAGTCTGTGCTTGTATCACGTTATGACACTGCAGACTGCACAGCAACGCAACATGTTACTACTTTTCAAATATTTTGACATGCCATATTTATATACACACAGGGGATCGCCATGGAAACATCACTGCAATAACCTTCCCCCTTGCTTATTATGTTGCCATGGAAGCCATCCCAGAATAGTCCTTTTCAGTTCGTCCCTCCCTCGTGTTTATGACTCACGACCTGCAGGGGAAACCACAATTCAGTATGTATCTCATGATGTTCCTCCCCTACGTTTGCGCTAGAACATTAGTACTGGATCTCAAAGAGGGGAACTCCATGAAAACACAAAAAATGTGACTAGGGAGACCGCAGTGATCAAAACCGTTCGAAGGGGGACGGGGCTAGATTTCTTTTTTACTTAAGAGAGATTCTAGTATTGCGTGAAAGCATATACAAATCCATAACTAAAACAAAAACTTATCGGCCATTTGGCCTAATCAGAGAAATACTGTGGCATCTGTACTCATGAAAAACGCTCCCATCCTCCATACTAACAGATTTGCCAACTGTAATAATAATAATTGCTGTCTTCAGAAGTAACCTACATACACAGGTAGCCCACGCCCTTGCTGCGCACCAAGCCCTCCCACAAAGAACAGGATGGACCTATTGAAAACTCAAAACTTGGTCTTTGTTTTGTGGTGTACTTTAGATACAATAACCAATAAGTCTGTTATGCCTCAGCAGTGCTGAAAAACACCTGGCACCAATTGTGTGTGGAGCTAACAGTATCTAAATTAATATGTACACCTGTCAGCTAAAAGGGAAGTAGCGCATGCAGATTATTGTAGGGAGTTAATTTATATATATATATGTGTGTGTGTATATTGGTTGATGTTTTTAGCTTTTGATAACAGCTTTTGTCTTTATCATATACTGTATGTATAAAAAGGACATTAATAAAAGCTAAAAATGTCAGAAAATATACCTTTAAATAATATATATATATATATAATTTAAAAAAATTACATAATTACATATAAATATATATAATTACATGTTGAAAATGTTTTTTTTATATATGCATGTAATATTAAAAATGTTTATGTTAAAGATATGTTAAAGAAATTGCAGATGTTTATAGATAATGCAATGAATTTGAATTGTTGTAAATAATATTATTCTAGGATCAACTTAATTGCAGATGTTTAAAAATTAAATATTTGTAATTAATTATAAATGGGGGATATGTAAAAATACATTTTCTAAAATTAATAAAAAAAATCAGTTGCAGATATTAAAAATGTGGAAAATAGATGCAATTAATAAAAAATGCAGATATTTACCTTTTATAAAAATTTAAATTAAAATAAAAAAAATGTAAATACAAAATATGAATTTTGTAAATAAAATGTTTCATTAATTGCAGATATTTAAAAAAATTAAACGTAAATTAAACATATGACATGAAATACAACCATAAAATCCCCTTTTCTTTACCCATTAAATTCAGTGTATCTTCAAACCACGTTTTCCAGACTAATTCTGCCATCTGCGTTTTGGGGAAATGAAACTACCCGTCAACTGATCAGTTGTGAAAAATTGAATATTTTATAACAATGCAACTTTTATTGCTTGGCCGGGCAGGACTATGATTTGTGGCCATTTTAGGGCTGTGGTGAGCATCAATGAAAGCTTTCAGGCTTTATATTAGAGAGTTTGTGTACTCCCTGCAGTAAAACTAGCTGTTCTCTGATTTACAAGTAAAAACACAAGCAAGAGTGCACATTTGAGATCACTTTGTTCTGCGCTGTTTTCTTTAAACTTCAAATAAAGTGGCTTCTCTTATCCTCCAGAGTTGATCCCAGGACACACCCAATAAATTCATCCTCTCTGCCCCTCCTTGTTCTTTTCCCTTCCTTCGCTTCTCGGTATAGCGCTGCGTGCATTGTAGTCATACGGGATGACTCACCCTGACACACCAACCCTGAGTTCTGTTATTCACACTAGTTCATACAGGCAGACACACCTATGAGTCTCTCACCAGGAAACACCCGTTCCCACATATCCTAGTATTGAACTATTGAGATATTTTTTAGGACTACTCCAGCATCGCTGGGTAACTCGCTTTATCAAAAGCATGAGGTCCTCTTGTTTAGCTCACGGTGACTAATCTTTCAAATATGCGTTTGCCTCAAACTACAGAGCTTTGTTGCTTTTGCTGTGGCCATTTCATGTCTTCTTCTCTTTTTTTCTCTCCTCACATGGTTTTGGAGCTCTACAGAAAAGCATGACTATTTTGTTCCTTGACATTCTTTGCCTGTTTGTGATCCAAAAGTTTTTATTGCATTGGGGAGACAAAACTCCTACACCGACGAGAGAACGCTGGAACATACGCACACTGTTCCAGTTGTTTCTCGACTCTATTCTTCTGGTTACAGCACATCCAAGAAGGGGTTTAAGTACTGCAACTTAATACTTTTGTATTTCCACGTATTTAATCAAAGCACCATGTGCCACTCCCTTCGTTTTTTTTATACCAGTCAGACAGTATAACTCCTTTCTCGTTTGGAGAATTCATCTTCTGCTTAGCATTACACACAGCCCTAAATATGGGTGTGACACGTGGATTTGTTCACCAAGCGCCTCAGGGTTCTCTCTCTTCGCCTGTCTGTCTTTCTGTCTGTTTGCCTCCCACCCCCAGAACCTCATGTGCACACCTACGCTGTTTACCTGCATTTCTGGCGTGAGCAATATCTGAGGCAGCTGAAACAGTCACTTAAATGAAGTAACCACAGTCTTACTCAATCAAATGTGAATTAGACCTTGTGAAACCTATTTTGTGAGATTAGGGCAGGTTAAAACGAAGCAGAAGTATTGTACAGAGAGCACAGAGAGGGTTGAGCGTTGAACGTGTGAGATGCTTTAAAGAAAAGCAGCTTTTTGACGGGGGATGAATGATTGATTTGGTTGCTGCAGGGTAAAACCTGTAGCAATAGAAGGCCTTGCAGTATACAAAACACAGAGAGAACTGTAGAAGTGTCAATAACAGGGTATAAAGACGTAAACGTCTGTTGAATATTCTGGGTCTTCCAGGTATCTCATCAGCCATGCAAATCCTATGAAGTTCAATTGCTTGAGGTTAGGTATACATTTTACTTTACTCTTCTCTTAGGCTTATTTTTTTGTAGAAATCTCACATAATACATTTTAAATGGCCAAAATTTATATTAAATATGCTATATGTTATATATATTTTTGACATTATTATTATTATTATTATTAAATTATATTTGGTTTCAACATTCATATACCAAAAATATATAATAATAATAATAATAATAATAATAAAAATGTATCTCTGAGGCAAGAAGAAGCATTTCCAGTCTCACAATGCTGCCTATTTAGTCTAAATGAAAATGACAGCCTACTAGAGATCAGAAACAGATTTATAATGATTTTTCATAATGATTTATTTTTATATATTGTAATTCTGTCTTTTATTTTCAGAACATTGTAAAGGTATATTCCTTATTGATTTTAATTTTTTTTTATGTTCACATGTGTTACATATATAAATGCATTTTCTTGGATTGAAATATGCAAGACATAAGGCAAGATATATATTTTTTATGCATTAAATATATATTTATCTTTATATATACATACATACAGCTCTGGAAAAAAATAAGAGACCACTGCAATTTACTCCTAAATCAGTATCTATCTGAGTATTCTAAG
>JAUMHE010000063.1:15368441-15381741 GCA_032359235.1 Enteromius mattozi | reverse complement strand
AAAGGGCTCAATCCTAGCTTTACTGTCACAAGGATTCAGTGAGCATCAAGATGCTTCTTTCCTTAATATTTCAAAGATGGCAGTTCACAAAAAATGAAACAAACGTGCATTGTTTTGTATTGGTGGTGTATTGGTGAGATTAACAGTTTTTAGGATAAAACCCAAAAGAATACATATATATAGAAATATGCAAAAATATATTAGTTGAAAATATATTCATGCATATATATTTTGATACATATTTTAGTAAAAAAAAATTTATATATTATAATAGATCAAGACATTTTTGCGGCGAATATAAGGCACATACCATCTTTTTGCAGTATTGCATATTACAAACAGGCCTTTATTAAACTAGATGGAGGGAATTCATGCTCTGATTGCACATTTATTGCACATTATTTGCCTCAGTGAACTGTCACAAGCCTAACAAAAGCCTAATTAAATGTAACTGAATACTACAGTAGATTCATAATATTCACAGCCTTTATTTCAGTTAATTAGGTTCATTATTCTATTTTGTTTGTCATTATGATGGTCTTTAATTTGTGTCTGCTTTCTTGCTAATAGTTTTCCTTACTTATTCAATCATAAAATCAACATTAAAAGTGCTAAATAAAAATATGAAGAGTTTATAACAAACAAAGATTAACAATACATATTTAAATCAATTTAACGGCAGGATATCTGAGTTAAACAGATGAAGCTCTGCATTATTGTAACAAATTCCTGTGACATTATTCTAACTTTTTTGACAGAATGGTTATGATTCATGATTATATAACACCGTGAAAAAAAAAACAGATTGTATTTTGGCGTACCAGTGTTGTGTTGTCATTTAGGCCTTGTTTGTTAGTTTTAATAGCAAACTGAATAACTAATATATAGCCTAATTTAGTAAATTAAAAAGGGCTGAATTGTGCGGTCATTTTAAATATGTTGTCTTTGTACATTGTTTAAAATAAAACAAAACTGACAAAGTATTTATTGTAACGTATTATCAAGAGACATGCACAAAAATCATTTGGCAAAACAACAACAACAAAAAAAACCCCATAAATTAATAATAAAAATTTTTAAAATCTAATTTGCAATATAGTCTTTTGAAAAGATATTACAGAGAAAAATATTTTATAATTCTAGAATATACATTTATTTGAAAAAACTAATTTGTCTAAAAAAGTATTTCTAAAATTACTGAAAACAATTATGGGCACATGAAGATTGTTACGATCACTCTTATTATGAAGTGTGTTCCCCACCGTTTCAGTGTTCCCCCGTTCAGTCTCTGATAAAAAGCTTACATTTGGATCCACACGCCCCCGTCTCCATCATTACAAAGATGGTTGAACTTAACATTTATTCACATATTATTTAAATTGTAATATCTAACATTTTGCATTTAGAAAGTGAAACATAAATGATTTAAGTTTAAAGTACTCAACAATTAACCAGCTTTGTATATTCATCATGTTTTTGCCATTTTTAGTTGTTTTAAGTTACAAAACAAAACATCATCCAATAATTCAACTGCAGTGATGTTTCATCAATCCAGTGGTCACAAAATGAGAATGAAACTCTCCTAAGAGATTTACACTGGATTTTCTATTATGAAAATGGTATGGAAATTATGCTCAAAGAGAGCTCTATATGTGTTTACAGACACAATGAACACATTTTCAAAGACAAGAAGCACTTCTTCAAATGTCTACAAATATTTGACATTTGTCATAGAAAAAAAAGAAATCTTATAAAAGTCCTTGCAAAAAAACCCCACACTCATAAACAAATCCCTATAGCCTACAATAATGCAATCTTTTTTTTTTACCAGAAGAACATGCATGTACTATACATGGCAGAACTGCTCTGTATTTACATAAGTAAATTGCACATGTAAGCTGTGCAAAATGACATTTTGTGACCAAGCATATAGACACTGCAGACAAAGCACAAGACACTATGCATCACAGTTCAGTATGCATACATAGGACATGACAATATGACAATATGAACAAAACAGAATGTGATACGAAGGTTAGCTGTCACATGAGAGCGGTATCTCAGTAAACGTAAGATTTAGGGTTTTTTTTAATGAAGAGACTGTTCTGCAGAGTTTAACTACATGCCTCGGCACACCTGCCTAGAA
Source organism: Enteromius mattozi (assembly GCA_032359235.1). Classification (NCBI taxonomy): domain Eukaryota; kingdom Metazoa; phylum Chordata; class Actinopteri; order Cypriniformes; family Cyprinidae; genus Enteromius; species Enteromius mattozi. The sequence goes on along the minus strand of JAUMHE010000063.1, from coordinate 15,379,595 downwards.
GTTTCTAGTATGCATAATATAAGAGCTTGCTTAGCTGGTTCAGGTGTGTTTATTTGGGGTTGGAGCTAATTTCTGCAGGACAGTGCCCCTCCAGGAGCAGGACTGGACTGGTTCAAAACCCTCTACATTCTCTTATATTCTATTTAGCAAATTAAAATTCCAGTGTTTTTGCTTTATCTATAATAAATCTTATTTTGCGACATGGTAGTAAGCTATCTTCTGTAAATGTGCAATACTTCTGATTCATTCACTGATAAAGGTAGGCTATAGAATAAATGGTAAAACATTTGGTGCTACAAGTCAGGTTATGATCAGGATGATATCAATATAAAAAAATAACACCCACGCCAATTTGCAATGTCAAGCACCATAGCGAACTGTTCTTGCACAAGTAAAATAACTAAGTTAGAGATACCGGAAGTCACGCACATTATAAATAAAAATGGCCACGCCCACTCTTACATGAAAAATAAGGTGAATTGAGTAAACAAGTAGCACCATAAAACTAGCATCAGAAGTCAAAGATATAATGAAAACTAATTTCCCCTTACTATGAGATTGCCATCGTGTGCCACCAAACCACGTGACACTTTAATCTAAGATGTCACACTTTCTACTCCAGAAAGTTTACATTCATTTGTGCACATATCTTAAAATCATAATTGTTTCATGACACAAACTATTTCCAATATTAAGCAGAAAAAAATCACTCAACACGCCTTTTATAGGTTCATAATTACACATTTTAACACTTAACAAATTGCCTCAATAAAAGATGTGCCAATTTGCACCAACCTGATAATTAAAATGACTGTTGTCCTAAAAACAGAGTTTAATCTTTTAGTTGAAATCTGTTTCCAATCTACGTGCTTTATCGCTGTGTTAAACATACATGTCACTCAAACAGTGGGTGGGCTGGGCTAAAATTTTAAAGGACCACTCCCTGCTACAACGTTACCCCCGCCTTCCTCTCCAGAGAAGAACTCCACAGACCTAGCCCAAACTCTGCCATTCTCCATAGCCCGGAGTTACAAGCACACTGAGAAAAACCAGCACGAACGTGAGAGGAAGAGAGAGAGAGAAAGTGACAAAGTAACTAATAAAACCAGAGAAATATAAAGTGAGGCATCGCGCCTCGAGAAAGAACGAGAGAATACACGAATAGTTCAAGTTTAGTTTAGAAAGCGTGGTGGAAAACTTTTCTGGGCTGTGGCAGAAAGCTGTGGACCGCGGAAGATGATGCCAGAGCAAAGGTGTTGAGCTTTCCAGGTAAGTTTGTGTGTCTCTTGAAGTTAACGCGGTTATGCAGCTGTGGCGTGCGATGCGCACGTTGCATAAAGTACTTTTCCAGAGACTGCTTCTTGACTTATTATATGCTCAGTTTTATTTAATGACGGCATGCATTTTCTTTTTTGGTTTGTCGTGTCTCTCAAAATCTCACAATCTGTATTGTACGTGAAGAAGAGGGTGGGTGGGTGTGTATCTGCTCGGTAATTGACATCTGTTGCGCACGTTTTTTTTCTTCAGCAATACTAAAGTTTTGTGAATGTTCTGCGTTTAGTTTTTAAACATGACCTAGCGAATCACTCTGAAGAAACAGGATTCACAATTAAGGCAAATTTTCTGGGGTTTTGCATGTCATGCAAAAGATACACCCAAGTTTAAAACAGTGCAACGTGGATAAGAGGGTTGCATGACTTTGCCCACGCTCTAAAATTCAACTAATGTGTTTAGTTTAAAAGAAAGTTTTCTAGTCATTATTTTGTACAAAAAAAGGGTATAAACAGTGACTTAAACTCGTGTCACGCTTAAACAGATTTTTAACTTTCCTCTTGAAAAGGAGCATTATCCTACCATACCAAATCTGGTCATAGCTCAAGATTTTTGGACAACGTCAGCACATATTCTACACTGTGGGTGAATTGTTTTCTCATATTTCACTTTTTTATATATATATATATATATATGAAATGCAAATTTTTTAATCATTCTTGTTAGCCTTATAAAATGTGATAGGATTTGCAAACTAAACTAAAACTTTCGCATTTTGCCTTGATTTTCTTAACCTGGAGCCCTGGCCAGGGTGTGGGTAGTGAGTAAGAGGGGTGTAGGGAGGAGGGGGTAATGGAATGTAGTGGTTTGGAAAGACTTACTAATTGAAACCAGGTTTGAAGCACAGAGGGAGAAAGTAAGGCTTGCTACGGAGAAGAAAGAATGAGGTGTTTTATTCACGCCCAACTGCTGCATGACTTCAGTTACGGAGCTGTTTTGCAGTAGGATGACTTAAATTTTGTTATATAACAGAATGAGAGAATAAAAAGAATAGATAAGAGTAAGAAGGATGAAAAGGTTGCAGATAAGTGCTGATAGTTTGGAGATGCGTATGGTGTGTTGACAACCATAAGGCTGTTTTGCGTTTTATCTGATTTAAGCTATCTTTTAAAAATGTTTGTGAGCAGATTTTTCATCAGAAGAACATTTGGAGCCCATCCCCCTTCTGCTGCCACACCCAAAGCTTTCTTCGGTTATGTCAGGACAGATGAGACTATAGCAGACTAAATTAATAATGTGCAGTTTTCAAGGTGTGCTAAAGTAACTTCAAAAATAAAGCTCTTTTAAAAATAAAGTTATTTTTAATATATATATATTTTTTTTTATGTGTGGTTGCCACATTCATGATCAGCAATGTCTATCAACCTTGGTTGTGTTTGAAGGTTACCGTGTGTTTTGTTTTTAAGAACAGGGTGCTTCTTGCTTATCTTGAATGTTTTAGGATTTGAATGTTGAATAAAAACAAAGTTTTGGGCTCTGTGTGTCATTATCTGATGACGGATCGTCCTGAAAGTTTACAGTGGAGGCAAAACTTTCTCCTCCTCTGTGTTGATAGGTCAGAATAGTGTGCACTTCATGGGACCATCTATTCTAGCGTGAAACGGAAAGAGCCTGGACTTGTGCACACTTCCTTTGTCGTTTCCTTAAAGGCTTGTCGAGGACTTGCGGTGACAACGCCAAGAGAGGAGTGGCAGGCTTTTGTAGCTGAGCGTTTCATTCACTGTTTGTTTGTTTTCTCACATCTCCAATCTTCAATTGATTTTTTTCTTTTTTTATATAAGGCTACCGAATGAAAGAAATCAATTCGCCGTGAAATTCTGATGATCCATCGCAGATAAGTTGTCAGCACTGTGCCACACAGGATGTAGGGATCATTTGAAGAGTTTTGAAGTATGAGATTGTAATATCTTAGTACGTGTCTTCCTGTTCAGACAGACCCTGGAGTCATCATCATTCCATGGTTGAGAAATGATGGCTCGAAGCTAAAACAGAGTTGGACAATCCGACTCTATCTGCAAGTATGACTCTGAGTCAGCCAGGCATTCATATTTCATCATTTTCCATATTGACAGAGTTGTGTTGTAACAGTTTGGCACATGTGCCTCAATCATTTTTTTTAAAAAAAATTATTATTACAATTGTTACCATTTCCAATTCATTCCATTTATTGACTTAAACTTGTATTACTATTTTTTTTTAAATAGGCTTACTTATTTTTATATGTTTACATTTTTGTATTATCGCAATGTTGAAACGAATATTTTATTTATTACACATTTTGGACCCCAGATAGTCAGATTTCTTTTTGTACATGTGTCTATGACACATGATAACTGTACTTCCATTGTACTTCTACAATTCAGTTTGGATTACTAGATTACATTTGTTGTCAGCCTGGAAATAGAAGATACGGTCTGTATTTCATTAAAGTTTAGTATCACATGACAGTAAAATGGTTAAGATTCAGTGCCTGTCCAAGGCTTTTTGTTTTTGGCCTGACTTTAATGCTTCCATTATGTATGAGTCCTCTTGTTTTCGGAGAGTTACTTTTAGAAGTGACGTGCTTCGTATGCACAAACAATAATTTAATGATGCAGCAAGTAAATAGATTATATTGTAGCCAAAGTGAAATACATGCACTAACTTCCATGATGTGTTATTTCCTGGTAGACACACCTGTCATTGCTGCATGATATATTGGATTAAATGTTGATTTAGGTTTATTGTGCACTTTTCATTTGACCAAGTACATCATGCAAGTGTGTTTACTGCTAACTAATATTTCATATCAATGAATAACCGTAAAGATATGCCCTGCAGTGACACTTAATATGTTTTCTTGGTTCCAGTGAGTAATGTAAGAGCTGCCTGTGGATGATGAAAGTTGCACACTTATTAAAACATTTTTTTTTAGGAAAAAGTACACAGCGAGGCCATAGTTTAATAGTTCTAATGCATTCCAAAGTGTGCTGTAAGGCGATTTAATGACCGGCATGTCTTGACGTAGAATAAGTGTTTGACTACAGCTCGTACTACATCACGCCATTTCAGTAATGTAGGTATGCACATCTACTTGTTTACAACAGACCAAGGATACTAGCTGCAGAGGTCAGATCGTTCCACGTGCAATTTACGTGAGTTTGTTTCTAGTTGAATTATAGATAACCAAAAATTTCGGATCTGATTTGTTTGGGCCTATCAAACCGCATGTCTTTTCACTTCTAAAGAATGCTTGGCAGCGTTTGACACAGACCTAACTATAAAACCAGCTGATGGCAAATGAAATATAATGCACCCTGAGTTGGTAAGAGAACCACCTTGTGATCAGTCATCGTGGTGTATTTGATTGCTGACTCATATCCATTGACTCATTTTGAAAAGCTTTTGCTGACAAGATAAACAAAGAAAGTCAGAATAAACAAGAACATGCCTCAATTCAAGTGAAAGCTTTTAGCTATGTATAAATATTTTAGATACGTTTAAGGCTTCATGATGTTATTTAATGTAATTCACCGCAGCACGTTTTATGGTTTTGTGTCTGCCTTCTGTTTCTTCCTGTAAATAGGTGATATTTCCACAATAAGACTGAAAGCATGCGTCTTCGCACGAGAGTTTGGTCAGTTGTGGTTTTGAATTGAGTCCATGTGGAAGTAAAAGTGGAACTTTTAAACCAAATGGTAGTTATCCGTTTTTATGCATCAGCTCTCGCTTCGTCAGAAATGAATAACGAGCATTTAATGGAGAAATATGACTTGCACTTGTCGCATTAAAAAGTATCCTGTAATTTGCTTTGGAAAAAACGTGTCTGCTAAAGGGCAAGCAACTCCTATAGGCAAAGCCAAAGGCCACAATTTATGTTATTTTGTAATGGCTGACTGTATGTGTGTGTGTCTCTTATTAAACATTACAACACTTTAATGGAAAAAGTGTGGCATGAAACGCTTGCAGTAGCTTTTTTATAATTAGTGGTCTGGTTGTTTGCCCTACAATTCTGTCACTTATCTAACCCGCAGGGTTGCTGAATCTTTCTAAATGTAGATTTATAGTTGTGCAATATCTCTCATGGACATTGGAGCACTCAGAGCTTTCAAACCATGCAAACAATCTTTTTTAAAACTTCTTCTGCTGTGCATTAATCACTGTCATGAGAGGTTTCTATTAGTCTTTAGAAAATGTGGACATCTGCTTGCTTTAAAAAAAAAATAAATAAATAAATAAAAATGACCCAGCTCCATTGTCTGTAAGTAAGTGGAAACCATGAAAGAATCCCCTGTTTTTGTACCCAGCTCAGACCCACTGGGTGATTCGAGTGGTTGGGTAGAGAGTAGGACATTGCTATGGAGTTAGTCACTGCAGGAGAGGCTGGGCTCTCTTCCAGTTGGCCTGACGGCTCTATCAAGGAATGCGTGTGACTGGAGGCCTGGGTGGGGCTCGCAGCTCACTGTGCACTATGTGCGGGCTGGGAGATGGTGTGGGTATAGTTTCTCATTGTACGAAGGGCGTGTCCCCTAGTTTGGATTTGCGATGTTTGCCGTCTGTGTTGTGCCATAAACTCTGCTCCTTTTAGAGTTGCGCAGTTGTTGCCAAACGACCTCTGCCAGATGGAAGCGTTGCGGTGTTGTCTGACACATTTAGACCTGTGATTATGGTTGCATTTTGTTCTAGTGCCAGTCTTTCTCATGCACGACCATGCGAACTATATATAAATTGACCTTTTTTTTTTTTTTAAGCTAGATGGCATTCTTTCTGTAATTTGATATGCACAATAATTTGTAAGTAATTATCGTTAATCGTGTTTGTAACATGCAGTTTTGTTCGGCTGGCTCCACCTTTAGAGAGGTGACAGCAAACTTGATACAACTAAGTACAGGGCTCATAGATGTCACCCGTTTGAGTGTACACAGCTGCTCTGCCAAATGTTGTTCTTTGCAAACAGTGTGACAGCCTCGTCCAGACTGGCCTTTATCACAGCGAGCCCATGACTATTTCAGTCACAGCTCAGAAATAACCGTCCGTTAATGAAACAGCAGGGTAGTGAGAGGTTCCAGCAGTGGTTTCCAAATAAGACATTGGAGGTAACCGAAAGAAAGTTTACAGTTGTTCCTGTGAAGAGCTGTTTACTTTAAAATAGCTGGTCATTTTCAAGATGCATTGTAACTGCCCAAATGAATGCTTTTGTAAATATTTAGAGCAAAGGTTTGCCCATCCTTCTTGTATGGGACAGAGAGGGGCTTTATTATAAAAGATTATAAGTTAGGATAAATATAGAGTTTTCTTGGTGCGGCTTTAAATTATTACTTTTGCTGTTAACAGTTGTTTTCTAGCAGAGTCTGTAACAGTGGAATAGTGCTGGAGAGAAGTGATATCAGGGCAGGTCCCTGCAAGCATGTACCTGTCTGTGCTGATTCCAGCATTTGTTTGTAGTGCTAGTGTTACATTTAAGCCTTTTCATGCTTTTCTGCTGTAGGGAAGACCTCTCAATTTCAAGTAACCACATCTGTGATCTGACCCTAAGGGTTTATGATTATTATCATTTAGAATTATATTAGTATCACGGAAACCACATTTCAGTGCTCTTTGTCATAGTGTTCACAGAAACGCACATGTATCTTGTCTTGCCATGCATCGTTGCTTTAAAGGCCTGAAAGACACGTTTATGAAACGAAACAAATTCCCAACATTTCTCTAGCCTGGACTGAGAGGCTTAAAACAGATATCTCTTTGTCCTCAGCCTCCTCCATGCAGAAATTATCAAACTAAATTGGACGAGAAGCCACGGGACAGCTTCAAAGGCCATGGAGTGTGAAGGACAATTCAACACTTTACAGATTTAAAGAATGTGCATGAGCGTATGGCACTCGCTCTTTAAAGTTTCCCTTCATGAGTTGCGGGAGTTTTATATTAGGTGTTCAGTACAAAGTCACTTAACTTAGTATTGACAAAAGCCTTGCCCCTCGCATGACTTTGAACAATTGACACTTGTCATTTTTGAGTAACTGGAGAAGGACATTATTAAAACAAATACTGAGTGGAGCAAATACTGCTTGACAGAGAGGAGCTGTTTCCCTTGTGAGCAGGCTGTCTAAACCTTTTTATTAAATCAAACAAAAAATGGACTGATTTTTTCCCTTGTTTTGTGTAAGATAAGGGTAGATAATGAAGTTTGATCATTTGGTTTGTGTGAAATTAAATGAGTGAAATGACTGCGTAGTTTAGCCTCCAGCGTCTTCGGCCGTATACCATGTGATTTTTAAGCGATCAAATGAGGGTTTGCACATGATGTTTGCTTTCCTGTGAGAAAGTTACTTGAACTTTATTTTGCCATTGGCATGGTTACTATGAATGGCTTGAATCATCTCAAGATTTTAGTTTACAGTCATCTTGAATTACTTCTTGACGTAGCAAACAAAAGCCTAGATGACAGTGTAAGAGTTTCTCTAACTCATATGCGTTTTATATCTGACAGTGACAAGCAATTTCACTCTTTCTGTAGCTGCCCAAAAAGATTCCCAGTGTTTAGCGCACAGGGTGGATTTGCAGCCATGTGAGGCTGAGTTTATTTAGAGGGTGTGATGCTGTTAATTGTATTTAACAATAATTAGTTATCAAACTTTATATTTAGATACAAGATTAATAGCAGTCAGACTAGGCAGACAATTATTCAACAGCAACATCCAGAGGAAACGTTTAAGCTTGTGCAGACACGTGCAAGCTTCAGTCTTTGGTTCGTGCAAAGGAAAACTCCCTATCTGTGCGCTCGTATTGTAACCATTTCAGTCACTGTCGCCCTCTTAGGGCAAACCAAAGTATGAAGCCAACTAGGGTGGGGCTGCATTTTTAAGGGAAATAAAGTCAGTCTGATCCACAAGCTTAAGGTCTCAAAACCATGCAGACAAAACTATTATTATTAACCTTTTTGCTTTAACAGATAAGTGATACTTGAGTTGAATGTACATTTTGTAATTGATGGTTTTTGATTGATTTTGGCATCTATTTGATGCATTAAAAAATTTATATTAAATCTGATTTCCCTCTCCTTTCTTGATTTCTTTCAGAATATAAAGGAAGACGGGAGAGAGTGTGAGCATTAGCCTTGGCAATTCAGTAGGTTCTCTTATCTATTAGTTCATGACATGCATAAACCATCAGCTATAAGACTAAGTAGAACCTTCTGCCAATTTGTTGCTTTGACAATGGATTGAATGAAAGCATAAGCAGTAACGCCCACATGTCTTTCAGCGAGAATTGCTTGGTGTATGTTATGTCACGTATTTATAACTCATGTGCCAAACAGTTAATGGATTCTCTCTGCTTTTCAAGTCCTCTTGGTCCTTTTTTGTACAACAGTAATTAAAATCTGGGGGTTTCCTTTTTTCTAGTGTTGTTTGAAACTTGCTCTCTCCAGTACTTTTTTAAAATTTGTTGCTAAACCTCAAAACTTGTTCCCGATTACAACTCTACAGTTCACAAAGATGTGCTCTAATTCACTGCTGAAATCTTATGATTGTACGAACACTGGAGGTATTATGAGGTGTCTGATTTCATGGATCATAGCAGATCATATGATTTTGGATAAAAGCCATCTGCTTAAAGCAAATACCCTCCAATAATACTCTGGTAGTGACGTGGTTTATACTCTTGTGAAAACCAAAGGATATGTCACTTATGCAAATGACGATAATATGTGTTATACTTGGTGTTATACAGAATTGTTTTGAGCTCAATCTCTGTGGTTAAGATAAAGTAAGATGTGTTGGGCAATGGTTTAGTGGCTTGTAATGTGCCTCTGCTGCCTCTTTGGTACATGATTGTTCCATGTTTCAGTCATGTATGTACACACCTGCTCTTAACCTTTTTTTGATTTCTGTTTTTCTTACCCTCCCACTCAGTTTGCTCCTCCAGAAGCGCACTCCGAGGTATCTCAGATTTGTGACAACAAATAGTACTATGGACTGTACAGTTTTAAAAAAAGGGTAAAGGAAGTAGAGCATGTATGTATAGTGGGACAGGAATGTTGATAGAGGGTGCGGCATCATGTTAAAAGGCAGAACAGACCAGGCTGGGAGTGAAATAATAAGCTTTTGCACTACTTGCTAGGGAGTTCTTAAATACACAGCAATGTAGGCTTTCCCTTTCTCTTTTTGTAAGTATCAGCTTTAGCCAACAATAATAAGGCACTTTTTCAGGCTTCAGAAGAAAAAATGTTCTCATTCTATAACATGTACAGAATTTCTCTGGTCGTTTATGAATAATCAATTTTCCGATTAACCAATTTGCTACTGAAATAATCAATTATTTTAATTTGCATGTTTTTTGTAGACATTTTTTAAAATGAACTCTAATTATCATTAGCTTCATGAATAGTTGAGTTGCACCTAAGCCTTTAATATTTGCAGAATTGTTTTCACATTTTATTTTGAGTGTGTACATTCCTTCAGTAATCTACTAAGGTCAGGGTCAGGCTTATTTCAGAATTGAGTATCCTTGCTATTTTGAATCAAGGGAGCATTTAGATTACTTGAATAACTTTTACATCCCACCAATTCATGATCACACGAGATGGCTTTTTCTATTTCTTACACTCTGTATGACAATCAGGAATACTTTCTGGCTGATCAATCATGTTATTGAGCATTTTTGTGCAATGACCGTTGAGCAATATTTTTGACTGTTGTCCATGTTAACATAATGAAACTACTACTTGTATCTTACTTGGCAGTGGGACATGGGGCAAACTGACTACACAGCACTTGACTTGAGTTCTGCTTAGCTATAACAAGACATTGATTAAAAAAAAGTTTTTCTTTGTCACTGGCAAATGTTTTAATTAAAATGAACTACCGCCTCATTTGCCAATGTGTAGTGAAATATGAATGTAGGTGTTTTCATATCCAAGAGATCCTGTGTAATTGCAGGGTGGATGATTGTGAGGGGGTGATATCTCTGAAACAAAGAACTTTCTGTGTTGAAAGCTGGCATGGCTGGCCCACATGTCAGCTAAATAACTCTCAAGCAATGTTTATCAAGCAAAGACCTCCCAGATCTACAGGCTAAAGTCTAATTTTCATTTCATGGACATCAGATTTTTAGATATTTAGATATGTTTACTCTGTGTATTCAACAGAGCTTAATGCATTTAGTGACAAGTTATTGCTCTAGTAAAGCTTTTCTCCCCATTTCTCCCTGTTTAGTGCTTTCTTTTGATGCTGAAAAAAACCAGCATCTTCCTAGAAAGATGTAGTTAAGCCACTGCTAAGTTCCCAAAGAGAAATCAGGCTTGTTTACTCGCACTTTGTTGGAGACTATATTGCCATCTAGTGGTCTCTGTTTAAAACTCATTTACTATTGTTAAAAAACAAACAAACAAAAAAAAAACCCCACACAAAACAAAAAAACAGTACTGTTTTTATTTATCTATTTTTAAATCTATGAACATACCTTTAAACCTATCTGTGAAATGTTATGTACATGCAAGACACTAACTTTCTTTTTTTTTGTGTGTGTGTGTGTTTAGGAAAGAACAAGGGCTGACACGGTCCACACCAGGGGACAGGTGAAGAAGTAACACATTTAGAGGTATACAGAATTAGTAGTTAAATGTGTTTTAGCTATGCAATGTGTAATTTACAGCAAAGCACTGCAATTTATTATTTTTTTATCATTTATTTTTCAGTTACTGAAAAAGCACTTTTTTATATAATGTTTCTAAGGTAATTTCTCTGCAGGAAAAAAAAAAAGCTTATGCTCTTTTAAACTAATTCAACTGTATTATAGTCAACACACACACACACACATATTAACTACTACACAATGGCAAATATA
>JAUMHE010000063.1:15336118-15363199 GCA_032359235.1 Enteromius mattozi | reverse complement strand
TTCAAAATTCCTCCCATGTCAGGTCCAAAGATCTCTATGCCAGATGTCAACTTAAATCTTAAAGGCCCCAAAGTCAAAGGTGACACTGATGTTTCTGTACCAAAGATTTTAGGGGACATAAAAGCTCCAAAAGTTGACCTTAAAGGTCCTGATGTTGATATTGAGGGCCCGGAAGGTGGTTTTAAGATGCCTAAAATCAAAATGCCATCACTTGGATTCAAAGGTCCTAAAGTGGATGGCCCAGATGTTGACATCAATCTTTCCAAAGCAGATGTTGACATTAAAGGACCTGAATTTGATGTTACAGCACCTGATCTTGACATTGAAGGACCCGAAGGAAAAATCAAAGGTCCCAAGTTCAAAATTCCTCCCATGTCAGGTCCAAAGATCTCTATGCCAGATGTCAACTTAAATCTTAAAGGCCCCAAAGTCAAAGGTGACACTGATGTTTCTGTACCAAAGATTTCAGGGGACATAAAAGCTCCAAAAGTGGACATCGAAGGTCCTGATGTTGATATTGAAGGCCCGGAAGGTGGCATCAAAATGCCTAAAATCAGAATGCCATCATTTGGACTCAAAGGTCCTAAAGTGGAGGGCCCAGATGTTGACATTAATCTCCCCAAAGCAGATGTTGATATTAAAGGACCAGAAATTGATATTAAAGCTCCTGATCTTGAAGGACCTGAGGGTGGTTTAAAACATATTAAGTTCCCAAAATTCAAAGGTCCCAACTTTGGGGTAAAACCTTCAGGTGGCAGTCTTTCAATACCTGAAAAAGATATAGGGGCGAGTATTGATGTCAAAAGCCCAGAGGTCAATATAAGTGGACCAGATGCAAATATTAAGGTGCCAAAAATGAAGAAATCTAAATTTTCGCTTGGAGTTAAGGGCCCAAAATTGGATACAGATATTCCTGATGCTGGTGGTAGTGTAGAAGGACCTGATATGAACATAGATGTGAAAGGAAAGAAAGGTAAATTCAAATTGGCTAAAGGGAAGGGGAAGACTGATACTGTCAAGTTGGAGACAAATGAACCTGACCTACAGATAAAGTCAACAAAAGTAAAGAAACCTCTTTTTGGAAAGTTACATTTTCCTGATGTGGAATTTGACATCAAATCTGCAAAAGCTAAAGGTAGTTCATCTGCCTCTGGAACTATAAAATCATCTGCTGATTTGCCTTCTGCAAGCCTTAAAACTGATATTCAGACACCAGATGTTAGTTTGGACAGTTCTGATTTCAAAACAAAAGGAGGAAAAATCAAAATGCCAAAAGTCGGCATCTCTGGCTCTGAAATAAAAACTCCTGAACTGGTTGTTAGAGATGCAACTTTAGAGTTTCCACAAAAGACCTTCCAGTCCCCAGATGTCAGTGTAGCAGGATCAGGCATTAATGGAAAAGGCAAAGCTAAAATTGACATAGGAGGAAAAATGCAGGATGTTGAGTTGACAGTGCCTTCTGTGAATCTCCATGGTGGCGCTTTAGATGCTGATTTAAGTCTCACTGAACAAAAAGGAGTAAAAGGGAGCATTGAAATACCAGGCTTTAATGTAAGAGGAGAAAAGGGAGAGACTGCAAGTGGGTTAGACATGAAGCCAGATGCATCATTATCTGGTGTGCTGGAGTACCAAGAAGGTAATGTAACCTTTCCTAAAATCAAAATACCAAAGTTTGGTGTTGCATTGCCTAGAGTAGATGGAGACGAGATGAGAGTTGGTGTAGGTTCAGGTGAATTGGCTGCTGGTTCTAAAGTTACTTCCCAAAGTCTAGAAATTGAGAGCACTGATGTGAAAAGCAGTGGTGGAAAAGTGAAAGTCAAAATGCCAAAATTATTTGTCAAATCTAAATCTAAAGGTGGCAGTGCAGCTGATCTTACTGTTGAGGGAGAAGGTGTTGATGTTACCAGTAAAGGTGGTGCAAAGGTGTCTAAGGAGTTCAGCCTTAGTTCTGGGGAACTGACAAGTGGCAAGTTAACTGTAGAGGGAAGCCCTGGGTTTAAAGTTTCACCGAAGAGTAAATCTGCCTCCCTTGACCTCTTCAAAAAAACACATCACTCATCTTCTGTTAGTGATGAGGGAGGTTTAGCTTCCCCTGTTTCTGCTGAAGGACACTTACAGGCAGAGGGTGGCAACATTTCAGTTGATGTTGGAGAAAAGGCCAAAGGCAAAAAAGGAAAGTTGAAGTTTGCCACAATTGGAGGTTTTAGCTCAAAAAGTAAAGGCTCATATGAAGTGACAGATGAAAGTGAAATTGGGATTGAGGGTGCTGGTGCAGTTGCTCAGTCTTCAAAAAAGTCCAGAATGTCATCATCATCTAGCAGTGATAGTGGTTCAAAAGGCAGTTTTCGGTTTCCACAACTCGAAATAGCAGTGTCACCAAAGAAATAGTTTTCATGCACAGTACATTCTCTCTCTCACACACACACACACTTGATGACTGTGTAAATCTGTCTTTCATTTAAACAATTGTGCACTGCCATATTGACTGTTTCTTCAATTCCCACATATGTTCTTTACAGGCATTGATATATATATAAATATTTTTTTTTCCCTCTGAATCACAATTTAACTGTAAATAAGAGAAATCTGTTATGTAATTTTAATTTTGTTTTGTAGATAGGAAATTCAAATCCAATCCAACAATGTGTGTAGTTAATATAAAAATCTGTCATCTGATAACTTGTTCTATTTTTGTACCTTTTGAAAGTTTTGAAACTCTGTTGTCCTTTCTAAAATTGCCTGGACACATTTAAATGCAAGATGAGTGATTTTAGTTAGATTGAAAGGTTTTTACTTCAGCTTCACTTATACTAGTAGTGCTGTATCATATGTACTCATTGCATATGGAAAACTAATTTGAGCAGTGATAAACCAGATCTCATTAGTAAGCACAATGAAGTTTATGGGCTGTACAAACTGTAAATAATTTGATTCAAAACGGATACATGGGACAACGCAAATTGGTGTCCCAAATATTATGACAGTTCAGAAATTATGAAATTTACACAGAGATTATAATCTTCTAAAGTATTTATATCTAAGACTGTCTTTTTTCAATGATTGCTTGAATATCTTTAAAATGCACACAAAGAAGCAGCTGGCAAAAGCTGTGACTTGCTTTTTTTTTTTTTTTTTTAATGGTTTCTAAGGCATTTTTCTTGGTTATATCTTCCACATTTCTTTACATCCGGTTGACTCTCTCTCTTCCTCTCACTAAATTTATGAAATGCTGTGGTGTCATGTGGTGATATAACTACAGGAATGCTAATGCCAATGGTAAAACATTAATATTTTGAAAAGACATAAAATGTGCATTTGCCCTTGTAAATAATGGGACATTTAGGCTGCAAGTTTCTAACTTTTTTTTTCTCCTTGTATCAATTGCAAAAAAAGAAATAAAGTGAACAATTATCAATACATGTGTGTTGAATGTGACTCATTTGCATTAATGTATGATATACATGAATGCACAATTCCTCTGTATTGTAATGCAAAACTACACAGAACAGTTTTATTGATTATCAATGTCACATACTCATTAAAACAAACAAACAAAAAAAATCAAATGCGTTGATTTTAAGCATTATGCTTTTAGCTTTCTATGAATACTCTGATAGGAGCCAACACCAAGAAAACAGGAAATGGCCTTCCTGCTTTGGTTCTTCAAACCAGTACTAAGGAAGGAAATGATCAGGAAATTCCTTTGAGGGAGGAAAGTGTGGTTTGTTTTGTATGCAAATATTCGTTAGCAGAACTGGGGTGAGAAAAGAAAAGGGGCCATCCATTTTATGTTTAGCTTGAAATCTATGACAAGCGACTTAGACGAGCTGAGAGGAATACAGGCAAGCACCCATATTTTTCCTGTTTTTTGAAAGGTAAGAAATACATGATTGTCTTTTACTTTGCTACTGACATTACAAGGAATTGAGTTGTCTTTGAACATGTTTTATTCTGAGACAGTCTTGTGCTGTTTTGATATATAAAATGCTGTGATTTTTAGTGTACTGATTTTCTTATGATTCCTGGTCGCTCCAGGTTTATCACAATTTACAAAGGGAAATTTGATAGAATTTAGTTAACTCTTTTTCCAGTTGTATGCCTTATCAGATAATTTCTGCTCTGATATAACTGTTCTGAAATCAAAGCCATAAAAACAGGCTGTTGTGACAGGAGGAAACATTACATGTACTACAGTTATGATATTAAAATAATTAATAGAAGAGTAGAATCTGCATTAACATTGGAAAATAACCAGTACGTTAAGAGCCAGTGGATTTGAAATGTTGTTCCTTCATCAGTGCTCCTTCTTGTAGAATTATGATTATTTATGTGTTATGCAGGTAGGAAGAATCTCTCTTTATCTGGTAGGGCAGATGTTTGTGAATAATACAGTGAGCAGCAGTCTAAGCTGACATCTCTTGTATCAAAGATACTTAAACAGATGGTGTCCTTGACTCCTAAAGGAATTAGAGGCTAGACTGTGCATTTATTTCAGTTTATACTGGTGTGTACTGGTTCTGCACCAAAATAATCAGCTATATGCCTCAAAATCCTTTATCAACTTTGGGCTGTTTAAGGGCATTGATGACAGAATGTAATTTCAAATGTGTCAAAAGAAAAAATAATTAAATATACAAAAGCTGATATGATCTTCTATAGTTTTGAAATTATGTTTTGCATATTTAGTATGAAATGTTCCAGAGAAAATGTTACACAAAGGAATACGTCTTGACAGATGTCTTGCCAATTTTTTTTTCTTCTTCATTAAAATACAGGATATAGGATACAGGGCTCAAAATACTTCACATTAGTATAACATATTCTTATAATAAAGTTCTGAAACAATAAGCAAATTTGCTATATAAATAAAATAAATACTGAATATATATATATATATATATATATATGTTGTGTGTAGTTTAGTTTGCCCAACATCAGTTTTATTTATTTATATATGCATTTATTTTACATATACATATTTTTTTACACACACACACACACACACACACATATATATATATATATATGCATTTTTTTATAAATATATATGTACATATTATAATATTTTGTCATTACAAATAATTATACATAATATTTTTGTAATTAAAATTACATTTACTTAATTTACTGCTTTGATGATTTGGTGCATATCATCTTAAAATAAGACCTATGACTCTCTCTTTTCATTCCAACATTAACAGGTAGTAGAATTGTGAGAAATATTTGTTTCCTTATATTCAGTTTAAAGTTTATTTTTTTCAGTTTGTATTAAAAAAAAACCTGAAAATGATTTGTTACCAGTTGATAAGTTGATGTACTGAGATCAAAGAATGTTTTGGGTGTACCAATGAAAGATATATGCAAGCACTCGATTTTACAGCACAGCTCACACAGTTACATACTTGAGATGAAACAGTAACTGGTGAAGTCAAAACAGTGAAAGACTTTGGTGTTTATCTGTCACTACGGCTTGAGACAGACAGGGAGAGAATATTTTTTCTGCATGGTTTCCTTCGCTGAGAGGCTGAAACCGTCTCCCTCGGGATCCCATCAGATGGGGGGACTGTGCGAGGAGACATGTCTATGTGCATGCGTGAAGAGCGAGAGAGAGCTAGAGCGAGGGAAAGAGCATGTGTGTGCACAGAAAGGAAAGGGGCAGAGTGTGAGCGCAGATGATGCTGCTCGTGGAAGGAGATGCTGCTGGTTTTGGCTTTCCTTCCTGTGCTACAAGATTTTCCCCAGTAAGGTTTGACCTCTGCATCCTGTCAGTTTGGCACCTCGGCTTCCCGGGTAAGAGCTGTTCCTTATTTGCGGCTGGAATCAGAGCAGGTTGTTGTAAGCGTTCCTAATTTTCTGTGTTGTGTGTGTATGTGTCGTATGTGCAGAGACACACAGAACGACAAAGGGAAGGGAGGAGGGTGATACAGGCAGAGGATATCATGTGTGCGCTATAACTAAGGACAAGGAGCAGACAGAGTTGGAGAAGAGGGGAAATAAGACACAAGGCAGAAGCTGCAGACACCGTCCCTTTATTGGCCAGACCAGGCAACAAAGACAAAAGAGGTGAAGCCTCTTAAGCCCGAGACTCTGCCTCGATATTCCTCGGATTCCATGTGCCACTGACATCGAGTCAAATAGCATGTCTGTGTCTGGAAAAAAGGAGTTTGACGTGAAGCAGATCCTCAGGCTCCGCTGGCGCTGGTTCAGCCACAGCACTCAGACCTCAGCTGGGAATGGGGGCTACATCCAACAGGAAGGTTTCGACCACCGGGGAACACCGGTCCGGCTGAAGAGTCACTCCCGGGACAGGGGGGCACTCCGCAAAAACAACAGCCCCGTGCACAGCATTCTGGCACCGAACCCTGGACCCACGCCTGTTTATGTCAGGCCAGGCGATCAATCATGGCACCAGCAAAACATTATCCAGAACCTCCAAGCCAGCGAGGAGCTTCCCAAGAGCAACTCACCTTGCAGTGCCAGGAAAGAGGAGGCGAAGAGCAGCCATGAGGACGTGAAGAGCAATCCGGAGGATCCCTGTGAGGAGGAAGCCACAGACAGGTAAAAAAACTGAGTGCAGAAATAGAAGCGTATAACCAGATGTGTGAAGAGGTGCCTGCTGCTGTCAGCTAACACATGCAGGGTGCAACCGACTAAGTTCTGCCTGTAGGCATGAAAGACTTGCAGTTTTTAGATGAAAATCCTATTTTTGCCCTTCGTGCGGTAGTGAAAACAGACAGTACTGTGCCTAGAGATGAGCGAGGTGTTATTTTGGCACGGAGTGGATTTACGTTAAGCCCCAGGGAGCATCAGGATTGAGTACAAGTACAGTATTTAACTGTCACTTTATTCGGGCTCATTACGCCAGTGCAATTCGCTCAGAAATGACAGTTTGTTTTATTTTCATCAGCTGTGTTGCCAGTACTCAGGGCCGTCGCTTACACGTCGCTTCGGTCTTCGGAGAATATCATTTTTCAATCAACTCCACCATTGCAGCTGCCACCGCTGCTCACCTGGGAATAGTTCATTCACATGGCACACGGGTTGTAGAAGCACAGCTCTGAAATACCCACAGATAAATTATTCATCAAGCAGGCATCTCACAAAACACAGAGGAAAACACAGAGGCGTCTGGATATAGCCGGCAGTATAACACATTCTGTAAGCTGTGAGGTGGTTTTAGCAGCCTGCATTTTCATAACCTGAAGCAGAAATATTTCACGGCGTGTTAACGCATGCATCCTCTGACTTATAAATGCTACAGAGAGGATGCCGTTACATCAGAGACCACTGGCGCAAGGTCTATAAATTTGGGGAAGGGCAATAGGATGAATTATCTTTAGTGGGGATGATATTTACACATCAGTGCAGTTTGAGAGAAAGCGAACATTTCATTTGCTTGCTCCGATCGATCGAAATTTATGAGATTATAAAGCTCTACTTCCACAGATGCTTTCAATTCACATCTTAAGTGCTGGATGTTTAGAAGAGAAAGGTCGTTTTTTTTTTTTTCCACTGAGTGGCTCTGTCTAGTATAATGTCACCGTAAGGCAGGAAGTAAACATCTTCTCCGATAAGGAAGTGGCAAGACTGACCCACGCTACTGGATGATGTCATGAGAGATAAAAGCAAAACCACATTTTCCTTTAAAAAAAAAAAAGTGCCAACACAAATAGTCCGTCATGTTCTACACCTGATGAACATTTTCATATGCATATGCATGTGAAACTATAACTGTCATCAAATGCTTTTACTGAATCTAAATAACCCTTGATTAAGAATAACATATAAGTGATTCAAATATGTAATCAAATGAATTGCATCACATGCTGATCACGTATATTAGCCGAGAAAAGCATTCTAATGATAATTTAAATGCTTTACATTATTGATTTCCAATATCTGTTCACTTTCCAGTATTTTTAGTTAACAATTTATGCATACATTTCGCCCCCTTCTTTTCCAGTATAGTGATTTTTTAAACATGTAAACATATCCTGCCTGAATGGCTCTTTATTTATTCAGTCTTGCTTGTTCTGGCAAGGAGCATTGCTTGTAGTTGCATCTCGGGACTGGACTGACTGCAGATTCGCAAATATGTGCGATGCTCGGGTCAGGGGGCACTGAAAACATTAAATTGTACTATATTAACATTATCCATGGGTTTGTGGCTCCCAATAAGCTCTGCTATATCTCCTGCTATAGGCAGATCTCCCCATGGATATTTATGAGTCTATTAATATTTTAGAGCGTGCGGTGTTGCTTTTTTGGCCTTTTATCTTTTAACAGTATGATAATAGAATCAGTTCAGGTCAAAGACAATAAATAAATCAAGGCAAGAATGTTCCTTATTGAGCCAACCTGACGTCAGTATTATCTGCATTGCTTATAAACGCAAGACATGAACTCTCAAACATCAAGTTTTGACCCTTTAAAAGCTTCTGTTAATTGCTTTGCTGGTCTGAAAGCTTTCTTAGTGTTAATAGGCTTGTCCTCTGATTGATATGGTTTTGTGAACATAAGTACCATGGCTTCATTCTTCATCTACACTGTTTTCATACAGAAATGACATTAGCTGCAACATTAAAACAAATTGCAAATTTAATCTTATACACTAGAAAATCATTCTTAACCCCTGAAAATTAACTACCGTGTTTTCATGAGTGCCACAGTGAGGCTATCATGTGTTGTGTTATGAATACTTAATCAGAGAATTAGATAGAGACAAAAGAGATTTGATCCCTAAAGACTCTCCCATCACGTGCTTTAAATTATCATACCTCAGAGCCTCTAGGTATACAATAATATATCTGCTGTTACATTTGTTTGTTATTCTGTGTTTTTCTTCCCCGTCCTTTTATCACTTTTCATTTAGAATGCGTAAATAAAGCATAAATTTCCCTTACAGGCACAATGTAATGGAAATGAGCCCTTTAATGTGCCTCTAGACTAGGGATTTTGTTGTGCATCTCTGTGTGTGAGTTAATGGTGAGATCAGAACAAGTTTCTCAATGCACATTTTTACCCAAAGGGCAAAAATAACTATTCATTGGTTATGCATTTTATTGCTCTGTGTGACATTCATCAGTAAAGGAGAGCTGAAGAGGAGGTGGTAATGCATTAGAGTGCAATTATAAAGCAGAAAAAGAGTATGTATATAAAATGAGCTGGATATAAATTTTAGTGCACATTTGGTCTTAGGAGCTGTTTTGAAAATGCAGAATCAGAATGCTTGTCCTCTTGTGGTTCATTATGGTCGAACTATATAGGACTTAACTTATCCATCTATCAACACCTTATTTAAATACAAAATTGCTCAATACTTATCATTATCATAGCGGCTTGCAGTGTTTGTCAATTCCATTCCCTCTCCGTTTCTCTCTACACCAGCACTGCTAATAAAAATGATGAAAAAGCTAAGAAAGACACAATGCACAATTTTGTATTCAAATAAAACACATTACCAGGAAAAGTGCCAAACATGTCATGTTTAATAGTGTATGCTGTATAAGCTATATTCATCTGATATAGTACTCATGGATTTCATTACCGGTGAAACGTCAAACCGTTGGTACCTCAAAACCTTGTGAGGCAGCCAAGGCAGTAATGAATAAAATATTTTAGGGAAGAAATTAATCTGGATTCAGCCTGGAAGCTGTATCACTATGGGAATTGATGAAAAGTGCTGAATACTATGTTTAGAATGTTTCTGTCGATCTTCTCTAATATTGAGGCGGCAGACCTACTCATCATAAATAATTCAAAGGAATTGATGAAATATCCATCTTTTTTAGGGTTATTTTTTCAAACAGAAATCGAGATGAAGAGGCATATAATATATGCTGAAATTAGAGGGGTCATGGTGATTTTGTAATGATGAACTGAACCAGTAAGATCATGTTAGTGGATGGCAAGCTGACACTCCAAGTAAGAAATCTGTTAAATGTATTGTTTTTCAATAAATTTAACATCAAAATCTGGAAATATTAACAAAAAAATCCAACCTTGTTCTCTTTTTCAACATGCACTCATACCAGTATCTTACTAAATCTAACATTCAGAATCTTTAGTTGGCCTGTTAAACTAGACCTAGTCACTATAATAGACACTTATTTCAAGTAAATTCATATTTATGTGAAACGTCTGTTTCTGATCTGTTCAAAAGGCCGAGCAGAGAGAGAGAGAGAGAAAGAGCAATGTTTGGTGTCCTACATATCCCTGCAGGCGTAAAGGGCTTAGGGCCATGTCTGTGATCTGTGTTACCATTTCTTCAACTAGTCTGACAAGCTGACTACATGACGGCTTGCAAAGGGTCATGGGGTTTTAAAGTACAACTACTGCGATGTTATGTGCAAATTAAAGTTCATATCAAGCATGCTCATTAAAATATCACAACTGGGTAGTGTCATAATGATAAAATAACAGCAATGAAATTAGTACACTCTCAGAAATAAAGTCACAAAAGCTGTCATTGGGGCAGTACCTACAAGTTTATACCTGAGGTGTCCATTTTGGTAGCTTAAAGGTACATATTATTACCTAAAGTGTACCTTTTGAAAAGGTACCACCCCAGTGACCGCTTTTGTACCTTTATTTCTGAGAGTGTAGAGAATCATGTTAATTGGCCACATGTAGAACGGCAGACATGATAACATGTTTGATGAAATGCTAATGACCATTCACTAAAGTTTAAATGCATTGTCTTGAATGCACTGTAATTATTTCATGGAATCTGGTGAAAGGTTGAGAGCGTTCAATAGGAGTAAGCTCACTGTAATTACTTGCTGAAAATAATTTTGCTAAAGGATTTTTGGAAATCCTTTCCAAATGTACCGAGAAGCTATAGACTACTGTACAAATGGATGTTAGGCATATGCTGGAAGTATATCGTGTTTTAGATAATAATGTATATTTATATAAATAATTGTTTATAGCCATTAATTGTTTGCTAATCTGTTTAGTGCACATAACAATAATGATTTACTGTAGTAAAGGTGTCTTTCAAATAATCACATGCAGTATATATTTACCTGGATTGCCAACACATTCTCACACTCCAACTCGTCAAATTTTGACGCTTGGTCAAGACCCTTTTGCGTCGATTTTTGAAGCTCAAGGTACCCCTTTTTAATCACTTTTTGACGTGAGGAGTCCTCCGTTGTTTTAAATAGGAAACCCTTAGTGTCAATATGCCGACGTGATACTTCTTTTAATTTTATCGTCATAATTAAAAGATATATTGGATAAAACCAATGGCATTATTGCATATATGTAGGGGTGTGATTTTTCAATGTAAACAGTCAAAACAGTTTTATTTAAATTATATTATTTACATATTTATTAGCATGTAACCCAACCCCTGCCCCTAAACCTACCATCTGTCAATAAAACACAAGATATAGCAGGCAGATACAACTACCATCATAATTTATTGGAAAAATATTAATATTGCATGTTTTTTGATGCAAAACGATTGATTTGTGAGAGGAATAGACGTGGTCGCTATCTCCGTCTTCCGTGCACTTCCTGTGCACCGCTGCAGTCTGTGCGCGATTTCAAAAAAGGCTGCTACAAGAATTCCTACGTCAACGTTGGTTGTGAAATGCCATTGGCTCTTGTGTGTCTCGTGATCAATTGCATCATTCTACCGGACGGGAGTATGTTTTCTGAATGAGACGTGAGCGTGTTAACGGAGCGGAATCATTTTTAGTGATTAAAACCTTGTGTTTTACTCTCTTCTTCGCATAAAGACTTTGTATGGCTTCAGAAGACTTGGAATGTGACATGACTTGTTTGTAATGTATTTATACTGCTTGTTTATGATTCATTTGTGCAATAAATACCTGTGACTGCATTTTCCTGTGTGTGTTTTATATTGTTCAGAGGTGGGTAGGTTTAGGGTAGGGGTGGGGATCGGTGCGCAAATAAAAGTAAAAAATAATATAATAAATTTAAATATGCATGTAAACCATTACATTAAGCCAAACAACTGAAAACAACAGAGGACTCTTCAAATCGAAAAGTGACTAAAAAGGGTACCTTGAGCTTCAAAAAGTGACGCAAAAGGGTCTTGACCAAGCGTCAAAATGTGACGAGTTGGAGTGTGACAATGTGTTGCGATTGCATCCCATTTTAAAATTTTTAAGCTCTAAAAAGCTGTGTTGTCAGAAAAATACATTGTGAAAAATATATTCAGTACATCACTAGCTGAGCTGTCCTTGTGAAAAAAGACCATCTCTTTCTTTTGATGAAACGGTGTCTATAAGAAGAATTTTGGCCCTGACCCTTTAATAAGGAAACAGCAGAGACTTGAGTCAGCAGCCGTTATGTTGAATGATATCTCAATTTCCTCTCAATTGCCTTGGAAAATAATGACACCATCTTGTCCTAGGATGAGTAGAGCTTCATTTCAGGGAGAGATTTATGGTATCTTCATACAGCATTGACAGGTGAACAGACATTGTCCAGGTAGAGAAATGGAAATGTAGTGTGAGAAGAGGAAAATACGCAAGAGGCGAGTTAAATGTTGAATGTGTTGTGCAAGAAATGATTGCAGTTGGTTTAAAGTATTAAAATAGCTGAAATTTAAAGAGATGGAGCAAATAACTAATGAACGTTATTTCTAACAAACATTGTATTAATATTGGCTTTTCAAAAGATTGCTTTATAGTCTTTATAAATCAAGATTTTGCTTCAAAGCTTGCTGGTTGCTTACTGATTAATCAGTGAATTAAGTTTTTATGTGTTCAAAAGAAAGCATTGCACAAAAGCCTTGGAAATAGCTAAACTTCATAAGGGCTTTTATAAAAACTTAAATAAAGGGCAGCAGCAAAAAAACAGAACATTGAGAAAATTTCTTCTTTTCAAAGCGTGCCAGCATGTTAATGCATTAATGTGTATAGTTCAAGACAGAAACAGACTGTTATTCCATTTGGTTGAAAAGCTCAATAGCCTTCATAATTAGTTTCATATCACATTTATATGAATATCTAAACATGTTTTACTGTTCATCTAGTGTTTAATGTCTACAGCAGTATAACGCATATAATGTATTTGTACATGTTTGTGTATAGTATGTTTGGTAACACTTTCTATGAAGCCTGTATTTATAATACATTAAAAGGGCATTCTTAAGGCATTATAATGAATGCATAATGCATTTTATAAAAAAAAAACGTATAATATGTTATAACATCTCATGAATATTCATAATACATGATAATGTTTACATATTTGTGATTATAACTTTTAAGAGTATGATTATTAATAACACACTATGAACACCATATTAAATCTACTTTATTTATAATGGACTATGCACTATGTCATATATTGTTTATTTAAGATCTGCACAGTGCCTTAACAACATCTTGTGAGTGGTTAGGTGCTGAGTGTTATTTGAGTGTTTCCTGTGAGGCTAATATTGAGGCTTATGTGAGCTAGCTAATACTTTCAACTGAAAAAAAAGCAATGTTTATTAAATAAAGCTCAGAGTATTAGTAGACTCAGGTAGGTATACAGTATGTTCACATGTGAAGTATCCTATACTCAGTATGTCTGTTGAGGAACCATCAAAATAAAGTGTTAGTATATATTTAGCAGACACACTATACTAATAGTCTAATGAAGGCTAGTAGTTGGACTTACTTATCAACAGCTGTCTAAAGAGTACCAGCAAAACAATCAAACTGATGTTATATTTAAAAAAAAGGTTCAAAGCAAATGTGTTGGCTGTATTGTTATTATTATTACTTATAAGTGGTAACATAAGTAAAATGGCAAGATTTGAGACTTATAATACATTGCAACTATGATAAATATAATCCATTGCAACTTAAGTGGATGAATTGTTTTTATTGTGTGTATTATCATACTCTTAAAAGCTATAAACACAAATACAGTAAGTAAATATTATAACACATTAAAACTGTTCTTATGAATATTCAGGAGATGATACAACAACAAATTAAGTTATTTATAATGCATTATGCATTCATTATAATGCCTTAAAAATACACACTATATTTTTCATAGTTAAAAGTGACACTCACTTGCATATTTCTACAGTAGAATGTTGTTTGTCTTTGAAACGCATCTATTAGCATAATTATTGATAATTCAGGATTTGTTGTCATTTGAGGTCAATACGTTAAAGCCAGGCAATAAATTATGCTAACACTGCTGACTGTTCCGCATTCAATCAAATTATAATTCAGCTTTTCAACATGTCTATTCGCCTCAGCATAATTGGTAGATGTTCATAATTTGCATCTGCTGAGAGAAGGATATTAGAAAAAAATGCACACTTAGCAAACATCTGGCTTCATTTTTCTTACTGAATATGATGGGGTAAAACAGATTCATTTTACAACATAACGGATTCACGCGTAGTGTATATTTTTAACGAGCCTATTTAAATTTACTTCTTTCAAATAATGTACAGAGCCCCTCTGTCAAATCACTCTTAATGGCATGTGACTTTCCCGGGTGCTGAGCCGCAGCTTTTCCTTTGAGGTTAAGAATACTGATGTAGCACACTGGAATTTTCTGCACAGTTTTTATAACCCTTGAAGTAAGCACTATTTACCTTGCAGATGGTTAACAAAATAGGTGATGAGCCACTGCACACTGAAAGGGCGACATAGTCTGAAGATAAAGAAAAAAGTGCAATACTTATGATAATAAGCAAGGTCTGACCTGGAGGTTATAGGACTTTGAAAAAACATGCTTTCATCTTTGCACCTGTTCGGCTTCTGAAGAGCTGTGCGTGGTTAAGTTTACAAATATCCTCTCTAACTTTATCTTTGCACTGAAGCCTAGCTAAAATGGTCTCGCATGAAAGACAGAAAAAGGAAACAACCTTAATAGCAAAAGCTAAAATTACCAACATATATTGTGTTATTGTGTTAATAGCAGCAGTTAAAGGACAATAAATGAAACAATGATCGAAGTAAAATGTCTTTAATGCACTTTACTGTTTTAACTACTCATAACTCATAACATGAATATTAAGACATATTGCTACACTACGTAATTATGCTTCCATCGTTTCCGCAAGAGGTATGCTTATGTTCAGTGCAATCTAATTAAAGGCTCTGAAGATCTGTGACCTGTATTGCTGCTCATAATGTTTTTGTTGTTGTCTCATTAATAATGCATTCACAGAAGTTGTTCGCAGAATTTGGATTATTAAAAGCCAATTTCAGCCAATTAACCTTTATCTTAAAATGCAATGCATCATCAGTTGACAGTGTTTTGTCACTGAATTGGTGCAGGAATATTAATGACATTTACACTGATTCTCAGTCTAAGAATTAACATGTTAAAAACATCTTCTCTTTGCATTACCCACTCGTTCAAATGTTGAAGCTGAATGAAATCCCAGTCAGTAAATCTATTGATACATCCTTTCTCACTTTAGGCATTAACTTTGGGGAAGGAACCAACCACACATTTGATCTATTCAGTCTGAGTTGAAAGTATGCTGACAGGACTAGACTTTTTGACAAGTGGAATTCATAAATACTGTAGGCATGTTGAGGCAATGAATTATTTTGCAGCTATTTTGTATGTTCACAGTCACAATGGGCTATCACTGTTCAGTAAGCCTAGCTAGTCTACATGACTTTTCTTGTTAAAGAGATTTGGATAGCAACAAATGTAGAAAGGATCATTATTACAACAAAAATATAAGAAGCCCATAGACTGTGATATTTCTTTCTTTATATTTGATAGGCCTGCATAACTTAGAAAATAAGGGAAGCTGATCATTATAGCAAAGTAAACTCTGTCAGGTATCACTTTCAAGAGACTTATTTTGCAATAATGGTCATCTTCACTGTATATTGTGCCGCTTATTACAAGTCTAGTTGACAAATATAGATTTCTATTTATTTCATTGCATATTATAAGTACCAATGTGAAACAACAACAACAAAACATTTCTTAGAATTAAGGGGTGTAAGGTACACAAAAATAACGGTTGTCACAGTTATGTTTTGGTATAGCAGTTAAAAAATATTAAAGACTGTGTCACTTTATTTAAACAAAAAAGTATGTCAATAGACTATCGCAACACACACCGCAGTTGTTAATGTGGAAGAGATTTGATTCGCTTACACCTTCGAATGCAAAATATGCTAAATTTATGTATTACTTTTACTGTGCTCTAATGAGCTCAGCCTTGACGCGCACGCGCGCGCCGATGCGCCTTCAATGAAGTTTGCGGAACGTCGATTCGAGCCTATATGCAAAATGGAAATACTCGTGTTTTCAAACATTTACAGGTAAGTACACAAATAATGCACACTGTCACAAACGCACACGCATCTGGCTCGACAGGAGGGCCAGTCGCGCAGGTTTATGATTTAGTTTGAAGCGTTTAATACAGCCCAACACAGCACATGTCTCAGACGAGGTGGATCGTGCACTATTCTAGGCTGCAGCGGCTTACTTTGAGCCCTCTGTGTTCGCAGTATTAAATATATCGATATAAACAGTAGGCTACTGTCCCCTGAGTTTAAAATCAGAAATCAGTCTGAAATGCAGTGATTTAACAAAACTGTATGCGTTTGACACACACGACGAACCGAAAAATACTTGTAGCTACCTGTAAACACCTAACAGTTACTCAGAATAACAGTATTTGTATGTATTTACTTATTTGGGTATGTTTATTTATTTAGAATTTAGTAAATTTTCACTTCCTTAAATTCAAATTCAATTTCATGTTGACAGTTAAATTCAAATTGCAACCAACAAAGAAGAAAATTTATAAATTATGAATTGTGTCTAACCCTGCATTCTAGTACAATAATTCAAATAATGGCTTAAAAAATACAAAAATTGCATGTAAAATGTAAAATCCCTTGTAATTGTATTTTAGGCACTTTTTGCTTGCACTCCTTTATTTGTGCTCGGTTTGACAAATGACTTAAAGGAACACTTTCTAAATGCTAATGGCTGGATATTTATGTCTTAAACAGGCATGCCTTTTGATTGCTGGAATTGAGTAATCTAACAGAAAGAAAATAGTTCCTTCAGCACAAATCCTGGGGCTTACATGAATACAGATCTATCTAAAAATGAGGTTGAGCCCCCTCTGTACTCAGTACATCAGACTTAAAGGACAGTGGGTGAAAATGCTGGAGGAAGGAAGCCCCAGTTAAGCTGTCTGGGCGATAAAGATGATTTCTACTCACGGCTTTGAGCGAGCACAGATAGCTGTAATCCTCTTTTAGAAGTGAGGTTCATTCATCTTCACTTAGTTTATTGTTATGGAATTGTCTGTTAGACACACAAGAAATATCATTAGGATTCTACATTTATAGATACGCCAGGTGCTTTAACAGATATGCAAGGCATTTAAGGTCTGAAAATAAAACGCCTGGCAAACATTGGCCTGGTGTTTTATTACATTGTTTTGAACATGCTCACTATTTTGTCTCAGTATCCGGATGGTGCTGTCTATGCTTGTAGAATTTGAATATTTACAAGAATTAGATTAGACCCAAAAGCAGATTTGTTTACATCAACAATGTAAAAAAAATTTATATTTCCTGTTCAGTGACATTTTGGAAAAGGCAAGCAAATTTCGAAATGGACGAAAACCCCTCAGACACGCAGAACTGGCTCAGTTATAAACACGAAAGCACTGTTGTGGAGTTTCAACATAATGTGTGCACTCTGCATCACTGAATAACAAAGCATGCTTCAGAAATCGAGAAAGAGGCATTGATGTGCTGTTCTATGAGGAATAAGATCCTGCCAAATAAAATCGCTCAGGGCTGCTTCAGTATGTTTGCAACCAGCTAGCATCTATTTCTTGAAAGGTCACCCAATGCGCCGAACGCATGCGAGCGAAGATGCTGATACATATTT
Organism: Enteromius mattozi; assembly: GCA_032359235.1. NCBI lineage: Eukaryota > Metazoa > Chordata > Actinopteri > Cypriniformes > Cyprinidae > Enteromius > Enteromius mattozi. The sequence goes on along the minus strand of JAUMHE010000063.1, from coordinate 15,345,322 downwards.
GATTATAACATCCTTGAAAAAACTTTTATACCTGCTTTCTAGCAATTTGTATACATATTTGATTGGCAACTGCACCATTAAAATTGGGATTGCATGAATATTGCCTAAATATTATTTTATGCCATTTTTGTTGGTTGTATTGATGAAAACATTTAGCATGCGTTAACAAACAGCATTTTTAAATGCTACTAATAAAAAATATTTCCATCTGCTTCAGAGAGAAAGGGAACGATGTGTAAAATCTGGTTAAGCACTTTGCGGTGCTCCACATATAACATGCTCTCTGTGTCAGGCTCTTGAAATAGCGTTTGAAGAGTCTGTTGGCAGGCTCTTGTCAAGAAACGCTCAGGTAACTGCAACAACTGCCCACTTGTTATTGATCTGGGTGAATAGAGTGATACAGCTCAAGTTCAATAACTGCTCAGATGTTGTACTGATATGGAGATATGATGAGTTATGTAATGCACCAGATAACACAACAAATAGATTTCTATAAAAGTCCTCGGAGTATGGAATGTCACACAGCAGTCGTTGAGCTGTTTATTCTTTCTGTTCACAGTACATAACGATATGAAGATTTATTTAGCCAGAAGTAGTACTCGAACAAGTGTATTAACAACAACAACAAATAAAAGAGATATAATGGACAATAAAATGGATAGACATATCAAAACAAGTAATAATAGAACTGCATAAAATTAAGAAAATAAACATTTACAGCAATGCAAATGTAAGATTAACATACATACATTAATAAAACATGTATAGCGCATCAGGTGTTTCAGGTGCATTGTGGCTCGTAAAGACCCTTTATATAAAAAGCCAATTTCACAGGCAGAAAGAAAACATTTTTAGTAAATTTACAACCTTTCAGAAAGTGATGCAGAAGCAATTTGGTTCTTCGATATTGGTAGACATAAAAGTCCTCCTCAGCATTCCTTTGAGCAAAAGTAATGCATCTAGGTTTTACAACCCTTCTTGTGTTGGCTTATTTCTTATTCACTACATTCAGCTCTGTGCCAAAATGTAGTTATAATGTCAGTGAGATAAATTACCCATCTATTTAGCATAAAAAACAACCTTATAATGACCAGAAGGAGTCTGGGACTGGTAGTCTTTGCTGTCCGCACAATCTAAACACTGTTATTAATGTCTAAATGTGTTGCAGCTGCCAATGTGTCTATTAATTCACAAAAACAAGTCGGCATAATGTAAATAATGTGATGTAAATTTAACGTCTTCTTTAACACTCGATTGTCTTGTATCGTCAGCAGCCACTGGGTAAAAAAACCAATAACCACCATTCATTCTTTCATTCACTTGGGCCATATAAGTACCACTATCACAACTGGGTGAACTGTACCTTTAAGCAAACCGGATGCTCTATATGTAAAATGGCAGGCTATTTGATCTGATCTGTCAGCCAGACAACCTGAATTTGACTTTGTATGTGGCATTAGATCAGAGCAACCCCAGGACCATTTTAAATGTTTAGATGTCAGCCCCCCTCGGCTTGTAAATATCAGTGCGATCACCAAACCCTGACAGCTGACCAGAGAGATAAAGATAATGTATTCCATATGAGAGTCACCTTGCTCATCAAGCCAACTCACGTCAAGGCAGCTCCATCATATTAAATGCGCCAACTGACTACTTATCACATGTAGCCTGCTATAAAGAGAGAGCAGAAGCATGTACTCTGGAGTTAATGTGATTTATACGGCGGTATGCTTACAAAACTAGCTCGTATGAAAGTTGATGTCTGCCTTTAAAGCCGAGGATGCTGGGGTGAAATTATTTTTTATGTATCCCTCGAAGGACAGAGTCACAGTTCACAAAACTATTGATCAAGCGAGCGCAGCTTTCAGTGGGATTTACTCTGTAATTAAAACTTTTACGAGATCATAACATTTTATCAGATGCTTAATATTCATTCCCAACTTTATGGTTTTGCAACTCTTGTTGAAAGATGAAGTGGACAATAGGACGTGCAGATATTAAAATGATCATGCTTTGTTTTTGTTATGCAAATCTTTGTTAATGGCGGTTACTATAACCAATCATTCAAAGCATATACACCCTTCTCTATGGCATATATTTCAGACAAGTAATCAAAATGCACAGCTCTACTGTACGTCCCTTCGGCAGCTAGACTTTTTAAACACTGTTGTGGACTGGTTAAATGTCAGCCATGGATTTGTTCCGTGAAGGACAGCAAAATAAAGGGTTTAGATTGTTTGCTGTGAGTCAGAGGGATTATTCAGATGCAGCACAATGGCTTGTAATCTACCGGTCTGCAGGGAGAACAGCTCAGAATTTACATTATCGAGGCTCTATGAAGAGACCAGATCCCCACAAAGTCCTGTGCTTCCAAAAGAATAAATAAATAAATAAAAACAGCAAAGTTTGTGCAAATGGTAATCTGCCCCTTTGGAAAACTCTGTGGCTTTCAATCCACTTATTTACGGAGTTTAGCTCTAATGGTTTCAATTTTAGCTTTCACAAGTGTGAAGGAAGATATACACAGAATGACTAATGTCCAATTGGGAGAGAAAAGAAGTGTTTTTATTACTTCTGCACAATGTATAATTCATGCATACAGAAAACTGCATCCCACAACATGGTGACAGTCAGTGGCAGAGCAGAACGTAAATTGGATCAAGCCATCAAATAGCATTTAAAAAAGTAACAGCGATAGAGCAGATGTTGTTGTGAAACAAAAAAAAAATTGTTTGTACAATCATTGTTTAAAAAGGATGTGTTTCTTTGATTACTATAACACAAACAGCACGCATGATACCAAGTCATTTTTCTATAGTCTGCAGAGGAAATTGATGGAAATGGCAGAAAATTGTTCATGACATATTTATTAAGTTTGCTCGAGCTAACCACTTTTTATTAGTATTACAAATTTATATTAGAAAGCTACGCCAGTTTAATTTGTCATGGGTGAACCAACTGAAGCGCCTCTGTAGGAAGTCAAATTATCCATTAACTCTGTATGTCCAAATAATACAAACCTGTACCATACGCATATTTAAGGAATGTGTAGACAAATAATGGAGGGACAGTTCACCAAAATGTACATTCTGTCATTATTTACTCAACCTCATAATTTCCAACCTGTATGCTATTCTTTCTTGTGCTGAAAATGAATGTTTCAGGAGGGTTTATGGACCATCAACAAATTGCATGGAACAAAGAAAGGAATTCATACAGGTTTGGAATGATATGAGGTAAGTAAATGACAGAATTTCATTTTTAGGTGACCTATCTCTTAAGTAAACCGCTATTAGATTTAGAATAATGCTCTGTAGATACCACAGTTTGAAATGCACATGTACACGACTCATGCTTTGCTGCAACACAAACACATTTTCTTCAGTTGGGAAGGAAAATAAAAGATAAAGTCACAGGTGGACACAGCAGCCTGTGCAGGTGTTAGTTAAGTTCCCCCCTGTCACCCGCATAGATCAAACAGTCATATCAAACTGACAGAAGTGCGCATTGCTTGGTCCCAGCTCAACTCCGGTCTTCTTCTTTCCCACAGGTTGGCTTTGAGCAGTTTCTCTAGGATGAGCTCCAACTGCTCAGATGAGTTTTTCCAGGCCACAAACCATGCGGAACAGACCTTTCGAAAGATGGAGACCTATCTTCAGCACAAGCAGCTGTGTGATGTGCTTTTGATAGCTGGAGATCACAAGATCCCGGCGCACAGGTGAGTCTCCGCCGAATCCAGTCTTCTTACTTTAAAATGTCATACTTTCACTGCGAAAAAAACAGACGGATCAACAGGGCAGAAGGGAACCCTGCTTAAAATGCGGTGCAGTACTTCTCCAGAATTCATATGAAACTGAATTCACATTAGTCATTCTTAGACAAAATCAAACTAATCGACAGCTACTTGAAACTAAATGCTAGTATTAAAGCTTTCAGTTAACTCTAGAGGAATAGTTCACCTGGCTTTCTTTTACAGAACATGAAATAAATACTGTTTGGGTTCGATAACACTTTATTGTAGGGTCTCTTAACTAGTTGCTTATTGGCATGCACATTGTTTGAATATTAGCCATTTATTAGTAGTAATATTAATGCCTTATTCTACATGACCTTACTATTAACAGTCATAGTTAATAGTAAATAAATGTTCCCTATTGTGAAGTGTTACCATATATATATATTCTTCTATAGCCTTCTGAAGTTAGCTTTCTGTGAGAAACAAAATAGTAAAAAAAAGAAAAATAATAAATTTACTCACTCTTATTTTGTTTAAAACCTTTTTTCACTGAAAGATTTTTAGTGAATTTTAGAAAACTAGTAATATAGCGAACAAAGACCATGTTCATTTAATTTTTTTGGTTCTTCTGCATTCTTTTTGAAGCTTGAAAGATCAAAGCCAATTCATTTAAATTTAATAAAAAGGGTGTTGAGCACATTGTTCAAAAATCAAAAAAAGTCTTTGGGTTTGGAGCAACGTTGCGGTAAAAAAAGTGAAAACAGAAATTTATTTTTGTGTGAACTGCTCCTTTAAGGACAAATATGCAAATGGGAGCATCAAGAAGTGTCAAAACTGTGCTGCACGCTCCATTTCAAACTACGGAGCTTGTTGAACTTTCTTCAAGGACTCTAAAACAGTGTTTATTTAAAGAAATCTCTCGGCCGCTGAGTGTTTTGATGCTATTCTGTTGGAAAATTCTCTGTAGCCAAATCTCTGCTGCGTGTCCCAGTTTGACACTGAGCTCAATCAACATCATCCCAGAGCTGCATGAAACAACCTGGTGAAAATAGCTGCGCGGAGATAAATCTTTTTGTAGGGAGGAATTTTCTGCGAAGACGGCTCTCGAGAAGTTGTTTGAGTTGATCTCGAAGTATGCAGTCGCATATATAAACTACCTGCGCAATATTTTTTTGCAGGCTTGTCCTGAGCGCTGTTTCAGACTACTTTGCTGCCATGTTCACCAATGATGTGAGGGAGGCAAAACAAGAGGAGATTAAAATGGAGGGTGTTGATCCCGAGGCATTGCGAGCTCTGGTTCATTTTGCATATACTGGTGAGTATCAGGCTCAGCATTCCACTTGCGGACTATTTAAATGTGCTGTTTGCAGCAGAAGAAGTGTCACATTCCCCTCAGTATTTTGTCAATGCCGGTGGGCAAAACACTAATTTACAAACCCAAACTAACTGTTTGACATTCTTCAGTACACACTGGTTAAACATACCATTTTGCTCCTAGAATAATGCTGAAAAGTTTCTTGCACATTTCGCTTTTTTCTCCAAATGTACAGGAGTCCTGGAGCTAAAAGAAGAGACAATTGAAAGTCTTTTAGCTGCTGCTTGTCTCCTCCAGCTCTCACAAGTTATTCAGGTCTGCTGTAACTTTCTGATGAAACAACTGCACCCATCCAACTGCCTGGGGATCCGTTCGTTTGCTGATGCTCAGGGATGCATGGATCTTTTGAACGTCGCTCACAACTACACTATGGTAGGACCTGGCATACAAAGTAGCTTATTATAAATTAACATAGTGCTTACATTTGTCCTGACTGCTAGCTGCTGACCTTTCACAGTATTTCCCACCGTAGTAATGGTATTACAATTAAATGACGCCTGTATACTCCAGTTTTAGAGTTAAATGACTGTGATGTAGCAGCTTGGTGTTGTAGAATCCTAATGATTATCTGTGTCTGCATTACAGTAATCTCTTGTATATTTACAGATTAACTGGTGTAATGTCTACAGTACGATGCTGGCGATGTTCCCAGCATGCAATCTGGCATGAATAAATTATGTGGTGCCATTGTTTCACTATTTGCTGTTGCTATTGTTGCTTTGGCTGTCTCTTTTGACTTTTTTGTAATGCTCAAGAGGCATTTAAAATGATGATTGGTGATTGTCAGACTCATTGGGTTTTAGCGTGTTGATATCTAATACTGAAGGTTCACTAGTGATGACAACCTGTATGGGAATATTCACAGTATGAGATATCAACACTTGGGATGCAAAACCCAATAATGTGACAATAAACAAGCATACTAAATAGCCACCTTAAAGGAATAGTTCACCCAAAAATTTAAATTACGGCATATTTTACTCACCCCCGAGCCATCCTAGGTGCATGTGACTTTCTTCTTTCAGACGAACACAGTCAGAGTTGAACAATTTATCCTGGCTCTTCCAAGCTTGGTAATGCTGTTGGATAGCACATGTCCTCTGAAGCAGAGTGATGAGTTTTTGTAGAAAAATATCTCTAAAATTATAACTTAAATAAGTGACTTCCGTTTTTTTTCCGAGAGCACCGAGTTTGGACTTCTTGGCTGACTTTTGACTCTATGTATGCGCAGTCAGTCAGTTATTTACATTATAACTTTAGAACAATAATATTTTTGTTACAAAAACCCATCGATCTGCTTCAGAAGACATGTGATAACCCCCCGAGGGCATATAGGTTAGTTTTGCATTGCAGTACTTGCGAATATATATCCGATTTACAGAGCTTCAAAATAATGGTCACTATCCGCCAGCATTACCAAGCTGGGAAGAGCCAGGATAAAAAAAACCCCCCAAAAAAACCCAGGCTGTGTTTGTCTAAAAGATGAAAGTCACATACACCTAGGATGGCTTGAGGTGGGAGTAGTTTATGGTGTAATTTTCCTTTTTAGGTGAATGTATATTACCATATACAGTATAGGGAGAAATAGATAGCAGTTATTATTTATCTAGCTTATTCTTTTCATTTCACACAGTTAAAATAAAGAAGAAAATAAAAGAAAATAGAAAAGAAAAGAAAAGAAAATTGAATGTAATTAAATGCGACAAAGGTCCATGCCAAACCAAAACTAATTACCATAATATGGCAACTTAAAAAAAAATGTATTCTAAAAATGTCTGGCGATATTTGTTTATTTATTTAGTTTATTTATTTCTGTTTTTTTCTGGTAAAATGTCATAGCCTGCTCTGATTTCAGTACAATAATGTAAAAAAACTACTGTTGGAGTAATAGTTTACTCACGTCATATTTTATTGAAGCCCAGTAGCCAATATGACTCAATCTGTTGCACACAAGAGTTGAAATTTATAGCAGAACATCTTTTTTTCATACAAAGAAAGTAAACTGATCAGGTCTGTCAAGCAAGATTTTCAATTTCAAAGATTTTGAGTAAATCGCAAACTAAAATATATATGATTTTAGACTAAATAAGACATATAGACTGCCTTTAGAATCCTTCTTTGTCTATTTTTAAGATTGATTACTCATTAATTTTACTTTCCCTGATACACACACAGCAGTGTGAACATTCTTCATAACATCTCCTTTTCTATAGGCTATAATAAATTCATAAGGGTTTTAAACAATATTAGATTTGTAAATCATGACAGTAGTTTCATTTTGTAGTGAACTATCATTAAAACTAATAACCATCAACTTTTTTTTTCTCCGCATATTAAAAAATCCACAGGTTTTAAAGCCCTGTCTGACATAAAGAATTCCAAGCATAAAATTACTTGATGTGACATTTTGTATCTTAGCATGTGGTCAGTTTCAATGGTTGCACAGAGCTCTTTGATGTGTGAGAAATATAGCAAAAGCAGCCATGGCTAAATAATGGCAATACATTAAATATTCTCAGGAGCCCAAGGATCCACAGAACACATTTGCTTGATAGGCATTTCTCTGCCCAAGTACGGAAACAACTTAGGAAGATAGCTGTTATCTCCTGAAGGACATCTGCACATGCTGTTTACAAAGGGCTTTCCAGAGCAGAGAGGTTAATCTAATCAGGGGACACAAGCAGGAAAATTTCCTGTTCGGTCGCTTCAGTAATGAACACAGCGTCAACAGAGCTTCCTGGTTGGCTCACCGTGGTGTTCAGATTAAAAACTTCTATTTTGATAAACGTGTTTTTCCACATTTCTGTCTCATCCTGACGTTAGTTTTTCTTAACTGCAGAAACGTCTATGGCCTGTAGCACGCTGGAAGTCTAGGTATTTTCTTTTGAATGTAAAAAGCAGATGAGACGGTGCTTAGATAAATGACTGACAACACAAACACTGCTCGAGGTCATATTTCTCCTCACGAATGCATTCTATTTGGCACAAGCCATTAAATTCTCACATCCTCCCTTACAATTTAATCCATTTAGATCTTACGGAGCCGTGTGCATCTCACTCTGATATTGCTGCAGGACCTGTTACTTGCTGTTCGGTTAATGCTCTCCCCTAAAATATATGCCCACGAGAGGCTTCTAAATGAATGTTTGCAGTGGAACAGAATTAATGTATTCAATTAATTGCCAGGGTGCTTGTGATGGTAATTGCGAACAATGAATCTATATCAATGTCACCAGAAGAAGTAGAGTTTAAATCTATATTGAGGAGGGTCTGAAAATCAATGCATGGTACTTATTTAATTATGTGTGTCTGAGCTAAGCTCCAAGAGCCCATGCACGGCTTTAGCAGAGACGCTGCTGTTTAGATCTGATTAATGATCAATAGGATGTTTACTGCCCTTATTTGCAACAGAATCAATGGGGATTACTTCTGATGCACGAAGGAAACTCTAGAAGTGCCATAAGTAATGAACAAGCTTGTTAGAGAGATTTCCGGCATCCTCTTTGCATGCTACAAGTTGAACCTTGCGAAGTGCTTTTATCAGAGAGCAACCTCGGATGTCCTTGTGGATGTGTCGGAGGAGATCATTATATTGCTGAGATGCACGGAGAAAAAGACCTGTGTGTTTTTTTTATGGTTATTATAGTTATAGTTACAGTTATATCATGCTGTATTTATCAAATACTTTTTTGGGTACAAACCTCTAGTTCATTTCAAGTGGAAATGCTCAACAGCTGTTATATTGAGCAATATTGCTTTATAGCACACCTTTAAACTTTGTTTTTTTGTGCTCTACAGTCTTCAGACACAAAGCTTACCAATATTTTAGCGATTTAGAAAAGATAATGGTCTGAGGTTTTGATGTGGAGGTTATATGGTGACCCTACATCCTCTTTTTTCCCCCAACATGTACTGGATGGGATTTCTAAATTACCGGACATGCCTGGGTTTTGGTTTTGTTTTCTTGTTTACATGCTCTTTACAATCAATTAATCAATCAATTTTCTTTATATAGTGCTTTTAACAATACAGATTGTAGCAAAGCACTGAACATTATCAAATAGGAAAATAGAGTGATGGTAATGTATAATGA
>JAUMHE010000063.1:15324690-15334703 GCA_032359235.1 Enteromius mattozi | reverse complement strand
ATTGTGTGTTAAGGGGAGTGTTCCCGGTTCCGGCTGATCTAATTAATGCAGCCTAACAATCCTTTAACAGATTTGATCAATAAATGTTTTAGGTTAGGTGCATGATTTTTGAGTAGTACTACAGTACACTGTGAGTGTCTTTCATCACCATTTCTTGTTTGGATGGGGACTTGGTCCTGGAAACTGTGAATTGTACCATCAGACATAGTCATTAATTGCTCACCCTCAGGTCATTCCAAACACATAAGGACTTCTTTCATCTTCAAATATATTTGATGAAATCTGAGAGCATTCTGACCCCTGACAGCAATGCAACTGACACATTCAAGGCAGAAAGGTAGTAACCACAGTGTTAAAAATAGTCCATGTGGTTCAATTTTAATGTTATGATGCTATGAGAACACTTTTTGCATTGTGGTACTCTTGTGAACATGCGTTGAAGACTGACAAAGAAGAGAAGGCATTTTTGAATAAAGTTAGTTTTGTTTTCTTTGCGCACAATAAAAGTTTTCTTGTAGCTTCAAAACTGTATGTTTGAACCACTGATGCCATCTGGACTATTTTAACAACGTCCTCACTACCTTTGGGCCTTTAACATGGTAGTTGCATTGCTATCTATGCAGGGTAAGAAAGCTCTCAGATTTCATTAATTTGTGTTCTAAGATGAACAAAGGCCTTGGTTTGAAGGTTTGGAACAACATGAGGGTGAGCAGTTGTTGACAGAATTTGGATGAACTATCCCATTAACAACTGGATTGCTGCATTGGGCACACTGAGGAAAACATTTATATATTTAAAATAAACCATAAATATATTATAATTAGTTTTTTTTAGCATGCATTTTACTTGCAGTTAATGTCTCATTACATTGCAGCACACAGATTTATAATTAAACAAAATTGCTTTATATTTTAGGAACATTTTCTCGAGGTTATTCAGAATCAGGAGTTCCTCTTGCTGCCCACAGCGGAAATCATCAAGCTTTTGTCCAGTGATGACATCAACGTTCCAGATGAAGAAACAATCTTCCAAGCACTGATGATGTGGGTTCGCCATGATGTGCAGCACCGACAACAGGATCTGGGAGTGTTGCTGGCATACATTCGACTTCCTCTTTTACCACCACAGGTTTGCTAATAGCATTCATATAAGACTCTTGGTCTTGTTTTTTTTTTTACAATTTAATCCAATCACTGTAAAAATTCCTGCTGATGTAAGGAAAAGGAAGGAAAGTTTGTAACCAGGCTGTTTTGGGTCACCGTTGACTTCCATAGTAATTAAATTAATTAATTTTTGGGTGAACTATTCCTTTGAATATTATTCATTAACATTGCACTCTTCAATTCCTCATTCCTTTTTTTTTTCAGCTTCTTGCTGATCTGGAAAACAATAAGATGTTTTCAGAAGACCTGGAATGCCAGAAGCTCCTGATGGAAGCCATGAAGTACCATCTTTTGCCAGAGCGCCGTCCCATGCTACAGAGCCCAAGAACCAAACCACGCAAATCCACTGTTGGGTCGCTCTATGCTGTTGGACAGGGTTCGTACCGATACTATAAAATGAAATTCTAGGACTTTCAAGGAATTTTTAAGCACTACTTTTTTGGTTTTCAAGGGCTACAGAGATATCACTTTTCAAACTGTATCTAAAAGATGTAAATAGTTAAATAAAAATTAGGGCTGTTACAATTGTTCAATTTGGCTAGTAATTAATTGTCTAAAAATAATTTCAGTTTTAGGGCTTTGATGATTAATAGTCTTTTTTAGGACTTTATCATACTTTTTTTGAGTGCTTCATTCATTAAATAATAATTGAATCATTTTATAAGTTATCATTTTGCAGTGTAAGGTTACAGTTAAGAACATAAATATGAATGTATTCAATTCAGTATATAACAGAAACAATCACAACAAACTGGCCAATCATAAAAAATGCAGAATGCACTACTTTATTATAACCAAAAACAAAATTTATGAGCCTCTAAATTTCCACATTATGTAATCATTATGATCACACTTATAATAATTGCTCATTGTTTTTACCTAAAATGAATACTTTAGCTAACTGTGTGATTATCTTGATCTGTTTCATTTCTGAAAGTTTTAGTCAACTCTGATAACAGATAACTCTGAAGAGTAGTGTAGACATATGCATGTTCTGTAAAGCTGTTTTAAAATAATAAGTATAGTGAAAAGTGCTATACAAATAAATGTGAATGAATAAATAAGCTTGAATAAGCTTATATGACAAATAATTCATCAAGTTATGACAAAAATATATCTAATTAGATGTGTGTATAATTCAGCAAAATCCTTGGTGTATAGTGTTTTAAACAGTTTAAACAAGTTAATAAAATTAGTATTTATTGTTATAAAATATATTAGTGAAAGTGAATATATAAACACACACAAATACAGACGTTTGGAAAATATGATAGATATGACAGAACAAAAAATTGACATCCCCGGCAGAGGGAGGACGAGTTTCCATCAACTTTAATGTTGTTGAAAAAACGTGTATAATATATTGTTTTTCAACATATCTTTTCACAAAGGCTGTTTCAAGGGTTTTATTATTATTTAGTTTTTTTTCTAATAGCAGTACCTCTTACTGCCATCAAAACAGAGCCTTTGCACAGTAAAATAGCTATTAGCACTGCAGCATACAACCCTTTAACTAACCATAAACTCTAGAGTCTCTGTCTACTTCTAGGATCGACAACAATAGAGAAATACGATCTTCGCACAAACAGATGGATCCAAGTTGGTAGCATGAATGGCCGAAGACTTCAGTTTGGGGTGGCAGTGATCGATAACAAGCTCTATGTGGTTGGAGGAAGGGATGGACTCAAGACCTCTAACATGGTGGAGTGCTACAACCCAATCACTAAAGTGTGGTCCACCATGCCTCCAATGTCAACCCACAGACACGGATTAGGTGTGTTTTTTGAATGCTTCAAATGTTTGTGCTATCTTATTACACAGCTTATATGAATAATTGTTACACAGTAATGTTTAGTAATTAAATTTGCTTCATACTTTATCATTGTATAAATGTGCCAAATATAGTATAAATGTATTCAATAATTAAAAAACTTCAGCCCTTAATTTTGAAAGTCTAATTAGTTGTAAACAAAAATGTCATATTAATTTAGAAACATAAAAAAGTTGAAAATATTTAAAAAGATCTTAAAAGGTCTTAAGTCGCTTAAGACTAGTTATATATTGTAGCAATAGCCAAAAATACATTGTATGGGTCAAAATTATAGATTTTTCTTTTATGCCAAAAATCATTAGGATATTAAGTAAAGATCATGTTCTACAAAGGTATATAGTAAATTTCTTACCATAAATATATAAAAACTTACGTTTTAATTAGTAATATGCATTGCTAAGGACTTCATTTGGACAACTTTAAAAGTGATTTTCTCAATATTTAGATTTTTTTGCACATTCAGATTTTCAAAGTTGTATTCCAGCCAAATATTGTCTTATCCTAACAAACCATACATTAATAGAAAGCTTATTTATTTAGCTTTCAGATGATGTATAAATCTCAGTTTCGAAAAATTGACCGATATGACTGGTTCTGAGGTCCAGCGTCACATATATTTTAATGTATTTTAACTAATAATTTTAGCATTAGGTTCGTTAATGTTATTAAATATATTTATAAGGCTTTGCTCATTAATATTAACAAAGCTATGTTCACCTAGAAAGACCTAACTTGTTATCTTAAAGAAATAAATTGCCACTCAGCTTGTGAAGAAGAAGAAATCCTACTGTTATGAGGGCATAGTTCATGAATGAATATTTATTAATTTATTTGGCTAATTGGCTTTACTTTCTACGTTACCAAGCCATGTCTGCAACTATATCGGTTTCATTGATATTCACACATGACCTGTTTTGGTTCAACAATAGGTAGACGGAGCGGAAAGGAACAGATCACAGACGTCTTGAAATATTTTGACTCTTGACACTCTTAGAAACGGTTCATGGCACAGGACACTGAATAGCAGCTAAATGCAACTGAACAGAAATGACTCCCCTGCAGATTACAGCCCGAGGAAATTTTAAGAACATGTCGTGTCAACTGTCTCAGTTTATCAGAAGCAGTCATTCACAGTCTGAAACTCAATTAGCGTATAAGGTTTGGTGCATTGGGGAGATTGTTATTTTGTGCTTTAAAGCCAAGAACGTTGACAATAATAATCTTTTTTTTTTTTTTTAATTTTGTTCTTTTTTTCAAAGACAAAGTGTTTAGCAAAGGAAGACGAATAACATAACTTGATAGGGATGTTACATTTCACATCAAAGCTTCAAAGCTTGTCAAAAAAATAACAAGTGTGGCTCAAACACCACCAGTGCCTCAAGAAAATAGCAATAAAAATACCCCGATGGTCAAACATCAGAGCAAGTGTGTATAAATTAACAAAGGCAATCTGGGCTGCGCATAAAAATGTGTATAAAAAATATGGCAGGTAATTCCAACTCAGCAGAGAAAATGCACTGTACAATAATCTCATAAAACTGACACTCAAAGGTTGCTCATTGAGGCCTATAAAGTGCACTGCAATATCATAACCAAAATGTCAGTCAAGAGACAATGTATATGTCAAGACCCCAAAAGTGACAGCCAGAGATTTATAACAGAAACACGAGAGACCCTTGCTGTAAAGGGAGCAGCGAGATGCATCATGAATACTTAATGCTTACCACAGCGTCTTAGGGTCGCTCCCGTGTCTTAAGCTATCTGCTTAAAAAGCTCTTCAAATTAATTCCATCATATTACCATTTCTAATTTTGACATTTGCCAATTTCCCTATTTCGCGGAGATGAAGACACTCGCTATTGAATAATTGTACTTTTGTCTGATGTATGGCGTGCACCGCTGAGGCCAGTCTTACTTTTTCTTTTATTTATTTATTTGTTGGTAAAGGAATTGCTGTGCTAGAGGGCCCCATGTATGCAGTGGGAGGCCATGACGGATGGAGCTATTTGAACACAGTAGAAAGGTGGGACCCCCAGGCGAGGCAGTGGAATTATGTGGCCAGTATGTCCACGCCGCGCAGCACCGTCGGAGTCACTGCTCTCAATGGAAAGTAAGGAATTCATTTTGTCTCATTATATTTGGTAGCATTGTTGAGCTGCGATAGAATTTTAAAACATTTGCATGTATTTAGCTTTTATTCAAAACGACATACAAAAGAGGAACAAGGCAATTTGTCAGTAAATTGATGAAAATGGCTCTTCAGCCTTAACTCGTTTAGTATGTGTAGGGCTATGCATATGCAAATTAGCCCCACCTCCACTCTATCATTATTGAGTTGGGGGAAAAATGGCATTCCAGTGTAACTGAAATCTGGAAAAAGCGAAGTTTTTAGTGTTGTGTACATGTCTGTATAATGTATTTAATATGATTAAAGACAAACCATGTTCAAATTCATCAGTTAACACCACTGCTGAGCATTTTCACCTTAAAGTGCCCCTATTATGGGGTTTGAAAGGTTCCTATTTTGGTTTTTGGAGTCCCAGACTACAGGTTAACATGCATGCAAGGTCAAGAAACAATCAAATTTTCTTATAATATGCATTTATCAGTGATTATTTTTTCCAAACCCCTTCTTTGTCTGACACTAATTCGGCTGTTAATTAAAGCAATGTTTAAATTTCATTTAAAGCAGTGTGTGTGAGCTTTTAATGCTCCAAAAGCAGCCCCTAGTGGAAAATAATGAATTTGTCCTCTTCTTCATCGGTATCAGTTTCTGGTTCAGACATATATTTTGCTGAATTCAAGGCGCTGAGGACTCGAGATATTCCATTGAGTTGAACCATTTTAAAAATTAATTGTGTGTCGTAATAAACACAAATGCCTGCTGTGTAGCGTTTACTACAGTTAACTGAGTGAAAGTGGAGCAGGTCTGGGCTGTTGTGACTGAGTGGAGGTGGGAACTAATTTGCATATTTTGTGTATACTAAATGAGGTAGAGTTATATTAAAGCCATTGTAAGGCATGAAGGATTATTTTTTACAGGAAAAATCATTTAAATCTCATTTCGATCACCAAAAATGAGTTTCAAGGGATACAATTACTTAAGATCGGAAAGGGAATACTATGCTATATCGTAATATATGGAGATTCTTAATTTCTATACATTTTTGAGAATAAATGCTTTTTTTTTTCTATTAAAAAAAGAAAAGTGTAAAAAGACTTTTCTATCAGTATGTGCAGTGTGCTGTGGCTGATCGCCATTCTCCATGGATTCTCCTCATGATGAGGTCTGATTTAGGTATTGGATCCAATATACAGCGTAACCCCGTATAGCCAGACGGGAGTTAATAGGCTCTGAGACCAAAGACCCTCTGGTGTCTTTTACATTAAAGTCACTTGAGCGGCAGGCGAGCTGCTGTTAGCTCTGTCCAAGAAAACGGAGGCTGGGTTTGAATCTAGCCGAACACTGACTGATGACTCGTGGGGCATTTCTGTAACCAGGTCAAAAACAAACCCTTCAAGCTACCTCTAGAGTCCCGTGTCCTACTTCTCCAAGTGATTAATTGATCAAACTTGTCACCAGGACATATCATAGGTGTCTTTTCGAAGTTCTGTAGGACCGGTTTTGTCAGCCTCTTCTGACCTAGAGACCCCTCTGCAAGCAGAATCTGAGGACCTCGTAATATAAAAATTCTTGGTACCACTGTAAAATCTCTTCTATTGATTAACATTATTGTGTTATGCGAAACCTAGTTTCTCAATTACCTACATTTTTTTTTTCCCCTTGGCCATTTTCAAGTGTCTTCACATAAATGTATTGTCCAAAAGAGAGAGATTTTCTTTAGTTCATGGCTGAGTGATATAATTTTCATTGATGTAACAACAGTTTGAGAAATGATCGATATAGAAAAGCTCAGAAAGCTGTAGAATTGGTGTGGAACCATGGTATTGTGGCAGAAATGTGGAATATTCATATTTAATTTTATAATATTATTAACATAGTCAGAGGTAGCTAAGTTGTCAATTTTTTACAGATTCTACTGTTTTTGATAATGAACAAACATTTAGTTTTTGTGCGTTTTTGTTTGAACGTAAACAAATGTGCATTTCTAAGAGACAAAAAAATGTATATAGCCTGATATGAAAACTAATATAACTAATTTTTTTTCCCCATATCACCCAGCCCCTACGTTCATTTAATGGTGTTTTCATGCCTTATAAAGTCAAATCAGATCATAAAAGTTAGTTCTTTTGACCATAATCTTTAGAAACACATTTAGAATATTTTTATGATTTATGTATTTCTGCAGTATTTCTTGTTAATTCAGTTTTTCCACAAATAATTAATTTTATCTATATAATTCTCTTTTCAGGTAAGAAGATGAGTAGTTTTAAATTCGGATAATACAAAAATAGTCAATAAAAAAGAAAAATTAACTTAATGTGAAATAAATAAAATGTGAATATTTATGATATAATTTTTTTTTTTAAGTATATTTTTATAAACGTAATTCATTACCAATTTTACTACCATACTGTGAAATATATTTGAGTGAAACAGAAAAATGAACAAGAAATACAAGTAGAACAGGTATTTTATTTATGAATTGTTGAATTGATCTCAGTGCAGTTTGTTTAAATGCAGCATGGCCTTGCATATGTCATAGATGTAAAATAAGTAAAATATTTCTTCCTAAATAATAAAGTATACACAGGTACAGGTCCTATATGTTTTATCTCCAAAACCATTGTTTTTCTATACATTTTCTATAACATATTTCAAATTGGCAAAAAAAGTGTGTGTAATATATATATATATATATATATACATACATATGGAAGAGGAAATGGAAATTTTCCTTGTTTATGTATTTACAGGTTGTTTGCTGTTGGTGGTCGTGATGGAAGCTCGTGTCTGCGATCGATGGAATGTTTTGATCCTCACACCAATAAATGGAGTATGTGTGCACCCATGTCAAAGAGGAGAGGAGGAGTGGGCGTGGCCACATATAACAGTTTCCTGTATGCAGTCGGAGGACATGATGCACCAGCTTCAAACCATTGTTCACGTCTCTCTGACAGCGTGGAGAGGTAAGCTGCCACAGCTCAGCATCTGGGAAGAAAGAAATCCAACACCTAATCACAACAACACCCCACAAAAGCAGGCTGTGAGTCTTGGCACATAGTTAAGGGTGCCAAGTACTGTAATTTGCACATTGATTTGCAAATCTGGACACACTTTACTCCATTGTGAAATCATTGTTTGCCACAGTAATACAGTAATCTGGTGTTAGATGCCCCCTGCTGGTGAGGATCCGAAATACAGCCTAACGTTTGTAATAATTAAAATTTATCAAGGCTGCATTTAATTGATAAAAAAAATAAAAAATACACTAATATGTCAATTATTACAATCTGAAATAAAATATTAAAGATCATTCTAATATGCCGATTAGTCATATGCTCAAGAAACATTTATATGTGAAGTAAACCTTGCAAAATTTTATTCAAAATAAGGTAGTTATATACGTGTACAGTATATTACTGTATTTTCATTATATAATTAGATTTCATGGAAATAAACAGGCTATCTATCTATCCTTTAAAGAAATTGTCCCAGTAAAAGGTGACCAGCTAGTTTTAAGTACTTGAGGGAAAAGGCTAAATGAATAATAACTGAAATAGGAAGAACAAAAAGAGATCCTGATTAATGAACAACAGTCGTCAGAACCTTCAACTCATTACTCTGTTATTACTCTGCATGCTGAAAGCACAATAGATTTCATTGTTAGGGATGATAATCATAGTCCTTATGCTTTCAAAGGTTTCCATCGTCTAGATTACAGACTGGCTGCTGTTTAACCTCTCTATGCAATTATCTCTCATTTTAACCAGTGGCTTGTATTAAAAGCGCTAGAGCAGGTTTATACTGTGTTGTACTGTCTCTAATGCTTTCTGTTCTGCGTTCACAGGTATGACCCCAAAACAGACACGTGGACCACAGTGTCCTCTCTGAGCGTCCCGCGGGATGCAGTGGGAGTGTGTCTGCTGGGAGACAGGTTATATGCGGTCGGAGGATATGACGGCCAGACCTACTTAAACAGTGTCGAGTCCTATGATGCACAGAACAATGAATGGACTGAGGTGGGTGCATTGAGTTCATCTTCAAATCAGGCTGCTTTTAAAATAGTGCTTCAACATTTTTGGCTCCAAGAGCCCCATTGTTCACAACAATGTTCAAATGCACCAGGGATTTTCCAGTTGTTTGTGATTAACTGGCTTATTTATTTTTTTATGTTTCTATGCAAAATTTCTACCTAATTAAATATTTTAGAGCTTCTCATTATTTCAACATGTTCATTATAGAAATGCCCGTGGAGTTCGGATTTTACCATTCCATTCTAGAAATAACACTTTTAAAATGATATACATATACAGACTTGTAAAAATATTGAAAAGCCGGAATATTAAAAAAAAAGTTTGGTCTTATTTTAAAAAATCTTTTAAAAAATTTTAAGTGGCTCAAAAATGAAAAGGTGGTTAGAATGTGTTTACACAAAATTAAATAACACTATGAGATTAATGGTTAAGTATAACATTTTGAAAACAGAAATGAAATTAGGAATTATAGTTTTAAATATGAAACTAAAACTCAATGACTTGACTCATCTTAATGAGTGAGTCACTGAATCATTTGATTCATTTAAAAGGACCGATTCATTTAGAACATTAAGCAAGTGACTAATGAATTTATGAATGAATCATGTAAATGAATCATGCGCTCAACCGATTTTATTTATTTTTAAATACTAAAATTCATTTAAGAATGCTAATGTCCCCCAGTATGGAATGATTTTAGACTCCCTTTCGCACGCGCAAAGTATGATATTTTATTAGAAAATAGAACATTTATACTCACAAAATGACTTTGAATCCTGCACGTAAATGTAATTCATAATTCTGCAGACACCAGTTGAACACCATTTGTTTCAGTGTAGAAACGCACATTTGCTAATTTT
>JAUMHE010000063.1:15293319-15324590 GCA_032359235.1 Enteromius mattozi | reverse complement strand
AATAAGAAGCATGCATTAAATTTATGTAGCGCATGGATAACTGTGTGTGCATCTATTAATCATTTTGAGTCTAAAATCATTCCATACCCCAGCCTCCTCTCAATTCAAACACTGATTTTAAGTGAGATTGATGCCCCTGGTTTAAAACCACTGCTTTAAAAGATATTTGTGATCAAATTAAAAAGTAGGAGAAAATGAGGTTACTATTACAAAACAGCTAAAAAGGCCCAGTTTTTGTAAGATTGTAAAGTGTGAAGCTTATAATTTTATAAAAACACAATACAGCTCAAGTATTACACAAGTGTTAACAAAAGTTGCTCTGATTTTTTATTTTTTTTGGTGCAATTTATTTATTGTTGTTGTTACATTGTCAAAGCAACAAAAGATAATTCCATGTAACTTTACACGAAAGGGTAAAAGAAGGGGAAAAAACACCTAGAAATGTTGCAGAACATTAAACGTGTCAAAACAGTCGACTTTGTGAATGTTCCTTGAATGCTTGGATGATGTACGTCTGTGAACGGGAAGTGCAAGCATTTCCTGCCATTCATCTGTTTTCCACTCGTGTCACAATGGCATTGAACACCGTGAGGTTAACTGCTCTTTCCTAGCCAGCCTGAGTTACAAACACTTTTATTTAAGTCTAGTTTGCCTCCTGTCTCATCTTCCCATGGCTCTGTCTTGCTCTCTCTTTCATGAGATTACCTGCGATGGGCTGCTAGTAGACCGAGTGTGACTGAGAGAGCTGCGGAGGAGGGAATTTGCTGCGGTTGGACACTGGTCATTAACCTCTGTCTCTTGTTATTCCAGGAGGTCCCTCTAAACATCGGCAGGGCGGGGGCATGTGTGGTGGTCGTCAAACTACCTTGAAGCCTCAGAGTCCCTGAACTGTGACCTCAAGACGAGACCTACGATGTCAACTCTTGGAATGCTCTTTTCACTTAATGTTCATCAAAGCTACCGTCAACATACTGGATCTCAACAGATTTGTTTTCGCTCAGATATTCAGCACTATTACAGACTGGGATAAAAGGGAAAAAAAACATTTTATATTAAAAGAATACTTTTGAAAATGTATCCAGAATTTGAGATGCGATTTTTCATTTTAATATTTACATTTAGTTAGCCTCATCGCATTTTCGACATATCTTTTAACTATATAAAAATCTAATGTAATTTTAAAGACAGCATACTTGTTTACTTGTGCAGTTTTGTGGAAAATGTATTTTGATCTTAGATACAATTTTAAAAGACCACTGTGAATACTTCCAGCTGTACACTTGCAACAAAACACTCTGTGTCCACAAACATTTTGGGTAAACCACACTCATGAAGTTCTCATATGAGTACATTTTTTTGGTCTGACACTAGGTTCAGCACAAAATTACTTTTAAGAAACTGTCTCTGAAGTAGAAAAAAGAAAAACAAATAAAATCACCAAAGTAATTAGCACGTATCGGTAAGTCATTATTAAAATGGTAATAAGGTTTACAGTAGAAAATATACTATTATATCATATTGATATTTCACCTTTATGTAAAGGTTTTGTAATTTGTATTGTACATAGTCCCTGGTCCTGTGTAATTTATTCTCATACTGTACTGGCATGCTACTCCTATGTTTGAATGCCATTATTAAATATTTTAAAGACCCTGTGAAATCACCTGACGAATACAGTTTTGTGTTGACAAATTATACTAACCAGAAGTTGGGGTGGGGATATATCAAAGGGCTCATCCCTTTTCATATCAGTAGGCTTTAATTTCGTCACAGCCATGAAAATGTAAATCATAAGTCTATAACAGAGTGCCATGATTGTTTAAAAACAGGGTTCATGATTCTGAATAGACAGCTACAATAAAAATATGTATTTTTTCCCCGATTTGAATGACTGATTTGATGATTTATTGAAAACATCCATTTCTTATGTTATTAAATGAATCATTGTTTTTGAGAAAACCTCTTGAATGAATGATTCAAGCCTAAATACATTAAGTCACTTGTGTAAAAATTTAATATTATATTCTTTATTTAAAAGTGTGTCAAGTTAATCTTTTGAAAAAAATATCCTAACTATTTTGAACGCTAGACATCAATGTTTATATCCCAAAGATAAACTTTTATTCCAGTTCTTCTGTGATTAAAAAAGAAGAAGAAGTGATACTGTGTGGTTGAAAAGACTTTGTGAAGCTTTTACGTAACTGCTCTCTCTGGGTGTTAGAAACGAGATCACAATATTTGAATGAAGCTCAAGTGTATATCTGCTAAAAGATATAGATGTTTTTGTCTCTGTTTACAAGTACGCTAGCTTTATAAAGGAGTTGATTTCACAGGGTCTTTAACCATGATGTCAAAGTCAGTCATTAAAACTGTTATCTGAATTGCTTTGTGATGTACTGATATCCATTTGTTTTTTGACTGCCATAAACATGTTTTATTAAAGCACCTCTTTAAGTGTTTGACTTAACTGGAATGTAACATGCTGATCAAGAATGAGTTTACTATAGCGTGACATTTGTAATACAGAAATGCTTTCATTGAATTTTTCATTGTTTTATATGGCATGCTGAAGAAACTTAGAAATAAAAAGCTATTCTTTTTTTGGAGTATTTCTGTCTGAGCAGGCACCTCCTGTCCTGCCTATGCTGTTTCAAGCCCTTTGTTTATTTTTTTTTGAATACTCCAGTGGCCTCCAGTGGTTGTCTCTTGTACAGCATTGGATGCATATTGCCTCAGCTGTGGGTGTCTTGCAACCTCTACAAAACTAATAACTCAGTCCATTTGAAAATAAAAAACCGACCATTGACTCCATGGAGTCACTTGGTATCATCGGCAATAAAATCAACACATTGCCAACATGGCTAATTTGTTTATGCTAAACATTATGGATCAGAAGTCAAAATCTAACAATAACAGCAAGATTACTACAGCGGTCAATAAATCCAGTACATGGGTAGAATCATTATTCTACATGAAGGACATAACTGAATCAATATGAAATGAAATAGCACTTCAATCAAACAGACCCAGAGACCTAGGAGGTTCAAGTCTCTGTATTGTTGCAGTGTAACCTTTAAAAAATTAATGTGTTATTTGTTGATAGTCTGAAATGTCACAAGATGAAAGTGATGCGAAAGGACAGAGCGATGTCCAAAGCCAGATTGTACCTGATAAAATGGATAGATTGCAATTATAGTCTTTGTTCTCCAACAGAGCAAGAGCAAAACAAAGACTGAACATTTCAAAGGGAATAAAAATTGATTATTAATGCAACGCAATTGCCGCAGCACATCAGAAGACGGGTGGAGAGGGAGTGCAAAAGGGCAGAAAGACTGCAGGTGTTGTTTCAGTCCCACCAGATGTTGGAAATGGCAATTTCTGAAAAGCCTTTTGAAATTACCTGACCTCTGGTTCATGGCCTCATGGAAAACTGTGTCTGCTTCATCCACTCTGCAGCTGAGAAATCAATGCCAAGGCCTCTGAACGAAGGAAATATGTAGCCTATCCACTCGCAGGATTTCAGGTTAGCGTTGGAGAATTTATAATTAGAATAATTAGCTTTGGCTTTATAAAACTATATAATGATCTGTCACAAAATGTTAAGCACACATTCGTTTCATCTTGCGATAAAACGTGTGATCTTGTTGGACATTACATAAAAGTAATCTACGCTCCTGTCGATATCACCCGGACCATCAAATTACTTTGCATAGCCTACTGATAGCAGACCTCATTTAAGAATTCAATATAAACACGACAGCCTGGACTCCGTCCAGTAAAAGTTGCAGCAGACCTTGAGATGACTTACAGTGAGACAGACTGAACCCGGTGTAGTGCCGAATTTTGACCCCTGCCAGATTATGACTGTCCTAGTATTGGTAGGTTTAGTGTTAGGTGTGGGGGAGGGGTTAGGATTAGTTTTGATTTCAAGGAGAGGAGTCAAAATTTGGCACAACACCGGCTCTGAAGAACATGGCTTTACATTTTAATGTGTTTGCTTATTTTGTGTGTTTACAGCAGATGGTTATGTTGCACTTTTAGTCCCATACCTTTTACTTAAAAAAAAAAAAAATAAATAAAATTCAAAAGGCCAGTTCTCTATCCCTGTTATGAACAATAAATGTCAACTTGCATCAACTAGGTCAAGGACAAGTAATTGAGATAATAATGCTGCATAATTATTAGGCCAGGCTGATGACATATAAAGAAATTATATATGTAAAAAACACATCCAGCTACTCACTGTGACAAATCATGCTGCTTTTTTGCACCACAATTGAAAAAAATTAAATAATTAATACTAGATATTTACTGTCATTCAGACATGTATAAAAAAATGTATACATTTGAAAACTAGCCTGTTTCTCACACAGACCTGTGTTATGGCTTCAGAAGAAAAGAGCACTTTGTTTCGCATTTTATTGACTGGTATTGAACTTGAGAGAAAAATACTAAGTTCTGCCAAGGAGATGAATAATCTAGGACTATGCATTGGACCAGCAGATGCATATTTTTTGGTATGCAGTGATTATATGTCAAAAGACTTCTAGCATTTGAATTTCACATTTTGTCCCCACAACAAATACTACAGCTCTTCGACAACAAAAATAACCTAAGAGATTATTTATATGCTGGAAGCTCAAGGCAAACGGAAAATACAAATAAAGCAACAATGCAGTGTATATGATATACTGTGTAGGCCTGCATATGAAGAAAAAAAAAAGAGAGAGAGTAATTGCTGTCAAAAATGTCAGAAGTGATATGGCAAGAGAGGGAAGAGACAGAAAAAGAAGAACTGCTGTGCCAAAGTCACCTCATTTGAAAATGTCTTAATTGCTATTCATACGTTCTCAAAGGTATTTTCTGCAGCGCCAGAAAATGACACGCAGCATAAGAGGCAAACGTGATGTTCGTCAGATGTTTGGAGCTTGAAATGGGAGGTAGAGACTTTGTCTCAGAGGCTGAAATGATGCACCGATTGTCATTCATTTTAACAAGATGTGACAGGGAGGAATGCGCAGATCAGCAAGCTTTAGAGAAGAAGAAATGAACCCATCCATCGCTTGTTTGTACTGGCTTTGTGCCGTCTTTGAAATTATGCATGGTAGGCCTGTCCACTGACTTCAGATGATATAGACCCTGTCTTTTCATTGTTGGAATTTACATTTTCGTTCTTCTCCCTCAAAGGCAGTCTTCTGATGTCAGGTAGACTGCTGCCAACTCGCCTGAGAGCCCAGAATCAACGTTTGTGGATTTTTCACCGGAATGAATGCAATTAGACTGCTTTGTGGGTGTAAACTGTCCCTAAGCATAAACTACGACACAGTGCAATCTATCATTTTAATGGGCTTCAACTTCCAAGGGAGACATTCTGTAATTCAGCGACTACATACACTGAGTCGCTATTACAAACACAAGAGGGCTGAACCTTCGCAAATATGAATGTCAATTTCCCAGACAAGCTTGTAAGTGAACTTTTAACAGAGGTGTGAATGACAAGCGTATCAGGAAACCTGGTGTCTAAATCGCAGTGGACTTTGTTTTGGGAGGCATTTCTAATCATCTGTAACATCTGAACCAGGGAAGAATGGGACCACAGAACTAATCACACTTCAGTGAGGAGTGCACAAAGAAAAATACATCAGCCTCATCTTGACAAAATCGTCTTCATCCGAACTGAAACGCTGATTGTCTTTTAATGTCATCTCAGGGGTTCAAGCTAAGAGAGCGCAAAAACGAAGAAGTGAAGATGTGATATACATAAGACAGAAGTCTATCAAACATGAGGCCAAGTTTAACACCCTAAACACTTCTAACAACTTTCGTAACACTAGTAAATAATAGGCTGCAGTTACATCAGAAACGCTCCCCAGGCTGTGTCATGATTATTAATTAAACACCCTTCTAAATTCATCTGCCGTCTGACTCCAGTTTTAGGAACAGTTCACTAAAAATGTACCGTAAATTCTGTCATCATTTGATGTCTTTAATTTTTCTTCTGTGCAACACAAAAAGGAGATATTACGAAGAATGTACTATAGTCATACTGTTAGGAACTGGAAATTCAAGTTTTCTAAAAGAATCCAAAATTACCTTGAAAGTATTAAAAACATTTTAAATGTGATTTGTACAACTCATGTATTGCTAAAGTCATATTAGACAAGATTCAATTGTTATGAGGGCTGAAACAGTGCTAGAAAAAAATGTTAGAAAAGTGTTAGAATTACTTGATTTTCAGTTATTAAGCAGATGAGATTACATTATTACCACATCACTGTATATTGCATTAATAATGTACACTGAAGTAGTTTGGTTTGCATAGATTAAAGCTTAATCTAGTTTAGGACTCTTTTGATTATTATAACATCGTAAGAGCTGAGGTTGTGACTAAAATAATTTACCTGTAAAATATTTTCACTTACCTATATTTTGTCCAATATCCATATACAAAGATGTCAGGCAGAGTAACGCATCATTCAGTTGGTTACTTTTTCATACAGTTGATTCAATGGTGAATGAATCTATCATCTCATTTTGTGATATAATACTTGTATTGTAAAAAAGCGATTGCAATTGTACAATAGTAGTCTAATATGATTGTTTGAAGTGTTTACCTTATTTATTAGTTACAATATGTGTAGCTCCATGTTTTAATAAATTGCAAAAGATGAATTACAGAACAAAGTCTGCTGAATAAATGGTGAAATAATTGGCAAATAGTTGATGAATCTTTGTAATAACCATTAGACTAACCGATTATCAAAATAATTGTTTGTTGCAGAGCTAATTGTTATTCTTCTCCTCCAGTGAGTGAATGATTTGAAGTTGAGAATAATTTAGATCAGCTTTTGTAAACCAGATTTGATCATGAATTAGACATCACTACTTCTAAAAACTCTCATAAATGCGCCAAGGAGAGCTATGTATGTCAATACTTTATGTGAAAAACAACTTTAATGCAGTCTGCTCTCCACACTGTGCTATTGCATGCCTTTAGAACACTTTAAATATAGCCCATTACTTTCATGGTGGTTTTATAGTGCCTTTGCAAGCTTTTTGAAGCTTATTCATTCTAAGCATATGACAAATATGACAACACATTCTGCAAAAAAATCCTCAGTTCGTGTTCAGTAACGCTAAGCAAGTAGACATACGGATTTGGAAAAAAAATGTTCTTGTTCAGGACACTGAAGGTTAAACAAAGCCAAAAACTGAAGGTTAAACAAAGCCAGAAGTAAATACTAATTAAATCTCATAAAAATGATTGAATCTGTTGATAGATCAACACGTGAAAGCCCTTGAGCGGTTCTTTTGCGCCGCACAGCTGCAAAAAGCAGAGAGAGCTTAATCACCACCAGTTTAGGCGAAAAGTAGGCATTCTACCGAGACCTCATTGTTAGCTGCTTTTGTTGGTGAAGATGAACTACCCATGACAATTAAAGTTCCAGGCCATTACTTTGCTGAATAAACGGTTACCCGCAATGCTTAACTGTTCTAAAAAGACCTCAGGCTGGGTTAGTCTAGTTCCTTGTCAATTCCCAGAGATATTCCGTTATTCTAGAGTTATTTTCCACTAAGTGTGGAAATGCCTCAACAACAGGCCGCTGTGTTAAACAAGGCACCAAAACAGCTCAGCAAACAGAAAGATCATTATCACTCTTATCTAACATAATTTAATCATAAATCATATCAAACTACAGGACCACACCACTTTTACACCCACTGGCATTTCTGTACAATCTGCACCGGTAGAATCGCACCCAAGTTCATAAGCACAGTACACTCGCACATTCAGATGCAAAGCAGGTCACTTACAGTTATTCACATTAGCCAATGGCCCAAAATATTCAGAGGGTAATCACAGAAAGCAGGGCAGAGGTGGCAGTGCTTAACCTTTGGGTCGCAGTCTATAGCTGCCAGCCAAGGGACATAAGTACTGCAGCACACCGAGTTAATTTAATCACTTTTGGATCGCTTTGTAACTGGGTATCACTGTGGGAAACCGCTTCACACCGTGTAAGCCCAGAGCTCATACGCACCGCCAGCAGGCCTGCCCACGGCAGCACATACTGCACCTGAGTCTGGATTTCAGCCTATCGCTGCTAACAACTTCAAAAGATTAATTTGATCTTACCGTGCATTTCACAGGAGCGCTATGGCGCTTTGCATAAGCTGACATACTGTAGTGTAGCCTTCAGCTTGAAAATCTAAGAAGGCAGATTCTCTTTAAACTCAGCCTCGGAGCGTCTCTCCCAACCCGCCTTTTTTAATGTGTTTAACAAGCTTTACATCATTTGGAGAACCAAGTCATTGTGTGGATATTCAATGTTGGAAATGGTAAAGTTCAGTGACTTTTGTTGAGGCAGTCCATTCGGTGGGTTTTCACTGTCTCCACAATGTTAAACAAGAAATTCAGCTAAGAAGCTTTCACATCCACCATTACTAGAGTTTAGCAACATATCAGAATGGTCTACTGTTATAGGCATTAAAATAAATAATATTAATAAGCTACTGCTATTTAAATGAAATAGTATACACACATTTGATTTGATTTGACTATTTTAGTTTTAATTTTAGAGTCAGAGCATCTATAGATATGTCTCCCTGTTAAGGAGGAATATATTACAATGAACTGATAGGACAATTAGTTGTTAATTCGTTTTTAGTAGTAAAAAAACCGAAAACAAAATTATCAAAATTAATCATTGCTGCAATGCATAAACTTATTTTCTTGTTTTTTTAGTTTTGTTGTCCTTATTTTTTATTCTTACAAACATTTAAGCATTCCTAAATGAAAGCAAAATGATTAAATGTTAACCCTTAAAAAATATTATACATATTAAATAATAAATATATATATATATATATATATGTATATAAATTACCTGCCACACACACACACACACTGAATTTAATAGTGAATATCATGAATACTAATTGGAAATTAAATAGTATCAAAACAACTTAAAAAAAAATAAAACGACCTCACATAAATAATATTTATAATGGAAAAGAAAATAAGAAACTACTTTTTGTGGGGTCACAGGGCTCTGTAACGGTAAAACAGTAATCAATTAAGTGACTTTTTAGAAATAGGACTCAAAGTGTGTGGAGAAAAAGTCTTCTTGTAGCTTATGAAAACAGTAAGTCTTTTATTTAATATGTCCTGGCTCTGTATTCAGAAAGCAGACTGTTTTCTTGACTGAATGTTCTAACAGCAGCACACATGCATGTCCTTGAAAGTAAACTCTCTACCACGGTTCACACATGACCTTCATACAACATCTCACTGCTTGAGTCTCCATCGACCTTAACCCATTCATCGCCCTTGGCAAAACGCAAACATGTACACACATTAATCTTTTGCCCCACACAAAATAGAATTTTCTCGCAGCCCTTTGACTTAGACGGAGACAAACTCTTTGAATGCGCAGAAAGTCTGCAGAACCTTCAACAAGGGCAACAAATCACTCTGAGATTATATTCAGTCAGGCTCCTGAAAAGGTGAATGTAGACAGTGTGAAATATTTCTAGCATAAAAAGCTTGATGAAGGAATGATTATTACAGACTTGCCTCTGACCTTCTTTGTTATTATAGTCCTGGGGTTTGACTTCAGAGAGCCCCGCACCGCAGTTCATGTCTAGACGGTCAATCATGGGTCTTTTAATGAAATTAGTCTTTTTTCTTTTATCACAATTATGTGGACACAGGAGTGATTTTTAAATAATTACTGTAAATTGGATTGAGTGGATGGTACAGTTCTTGTCCCTGGATGCTTTACTAACCTCTAAAACGAAAAACAGACAAGTAATTAAAAAATATTACCAGAGATTTCATTTATTTCTTTTCTTTAAAGCAAATATTAAAATCAAACAAACTTTTCTTGAGAATAATGGTAATAATTATATGACTTTTTCCTTTCTTCTCAAACTTTTTCCCATATTGTTAGCCTTTTGTGAAATCCCTTGAACGTAGAAAAGCCCAAAGCCAGGGTTTGGCTGTTTAAGTAATTTGATTATAATTATAACTAATATTTTTTTTTTTGAGTTTTACTGCAACCAGACACATATCTTTAATGATATCGACGTTAAGTATTAACATTGGATTTGTGGTTTTAGTTGGTTTGGTTTTTAGCTCATTCTGTCCAACCTGTTACTTTTCTTGGCAATGTATGAACAATATTGGGGGAAAATAACAACAACATTGCAATATTTTGCATTTCTGCAATATATTTCAATATGACGAAACCACAGGAATAGAAGATAAAATCTGTTTAGAGTTATTGGGGCAATTTCGTTAGGAAATGCAATTGTGCAAAAAATTTACAAAAATAAAAATAACATTTGTAAAAATTTTTATTATTTTTTTTTTTGCAGTGCCAAAATATTATTTGCCCTGCCACAATAAGTAAACGAATAAAATAAAATAAAAATAGCTATTGTTTTCATTTCGATATCACAGCAAAAATATTTTTGATTGATTTCATTTCAATACTTTGTGCAGCCGTACAGTATACAAACAATAACTGATATAACTGATAAAACTGAAGCAGAGCATATTCTGAAAGTCTGCTTATATACAATGGTGGCATGTTCATTATAGTAAAGTTGCAGAGCTCTAAAGGTACTGCATAACAGTAATAGCCCTTAAATTGTTCTGAAGTCCATTTAATTTAGAGGAAATTAAAGAGATTTGCACTTATCTGTATAATAGGAAAGTTTTACTCAAGGGCCCCTGTAACTTGCTGGACTGCATGCTATATAATGAACCGAAAAACTATGCTCAGAATAAAAGACAAAGCATTGTAAGATGCAATTAAACTCAGCGAGAGTTAATAGGTATGATGCCGTGAAGAGGGATAAATTGAAAGGCACGCTGTGTCTGCCAGTGAGGGATTTCTTGCCAATGCCTTTGAGCTTTTCAGTCATAGTCCTGTCACAGAGAGTTGAGCAAGAGCAACCAGCAGCCTCTGTGTCAGAAAAGCCACTTTCATTGTGTTTCAAGCTCTAACACTCTCCCAAAACATGCCCTTCACAGTGTTTTCAAGGGAAAAAAGCACCTGGATCATGCATTGCCACTTGGAGGATGGGCTACATAAAAGCTAAATCTCCAGTGTGGCATGTTAAGCTCTGATAATCTGCCGCAGCGCACACAAGAAACACCGCCGCATAACCAGGCATCACCGTGAAACGACACCTGGTCGGAATTTCAGATGATTATATGTTCCGGTACTGTAGGTGCGAAGCAGGAATCCACCGACAGGCCGATGCCGTTCTTCCGCTCCGCTCCGGTTAAAAATCATCCCTGTTGACAAAGCCAACTCGTGTCATTAATATCGCATTCAAAGGCTTCGCAGCAATGTGAGTCACGTCAATGCCAAGAATGTCCTCCAGAAGCGTGCATAAATTACTTTCAATGGCTCGCTCTGGGTTGGTCGGCGAGCGATCCATCTGCGCTCGTAACAGCTGAGGCTCGCTGCAACAACAAATCAGAGGGCAAGGCTTTCTTCCAGCATGCTCCCATAAGCTTAATAATGTGGAGAATGATGTAACATAAAGACACAGCGAGATGTGCTGCGGCTCAGAAGGACGGACTCAAAGGAGCTGATTACTGTGCATCATCTTGAATGCAACAAGCGCCCAAATCTCCAGCGAGACTCTAAATAGTGTTTGACGATGGCCACAGAAACAAGAGAGTTTAAAAACACTCACAACTGCACTGAGTGTGATCATTACAGCAGCTCCACAAGGCAAACCAATGGCAATGAAAGTTTTTGTTGTTGTTGTTTTAACTCGAGTTGTCTAGGCTGTCGAGCCTTACAAGTCGGCTACTTTTTAAACTCTGAGCACTACTGAGCGTAAGCCTCTTTAAATCACATCTTTCTAAGTAATGCATGTTTATACCCATATAAATAGCTATATTACATACACTTGGTGTGCTAATTGGGAGCAGGCTGTCATTTTAATTCACATTATTCATCACATATCTAGATGTATTTGTTCTCTTTTGATTCTAACGAGAGCTGGTTTGTGCGTGAGGGAGCTGGCCATGTGACTGGATATTTGCCTTCCACAAGATGGCAACATTGACTCATCTTGCTGCTTTTAATAGCGCAAGTCTCTCAGGCAGCCCAGGCCAGAAGAACCCTGTGATTTTTATGTTGCTGTTCCACCTGCTGTGAGAGCAGGAAGAAAAAAAAGTGTTGGGTTGTTCTTTTCCATGCGTCCTTTTCACTTCAGGCTGCCAATATTTGCTAAGTTATTCTGATTCCGTTGGAAAAACAAAACAGCGCTTTAGTTGGCCGATACGAGTTTATCGCAAAGTGTGACCACTTGAATCTCCAGAGTATCTAGATAACTAAATTGTCAGGCATAAAGATCTAAAATGAAATCAGTTGTACATTTCTTCCCTGCATTCTTCTCCAATCAATATTGAGGCAAGAATAAAATTTGCTTTGAAAAAGTGAAGGACAGAATTAAGCATGAATATTGCATGCTTGAACTACGCGGGCTTCCCATAAATCATAAAACAGTTCAGTGTTGGAAAGGCTTTCTTCTTTTTTTCAGCGCGTGTAGTTTAAGATCAAAATCACCTCACAGGATTAAAAGCTGCTGGTAAGGATCGTCTGGACATAAAGTTAATATTTAGTAATTTCACGATTTGCTTTTAATTCGGCTTCAGTAGTTCTCAAAAGTGCGGGGTTAATAATTAATAAAAATTTAGCTCGTACCTCTGCTTAAAAAATATTGATCAACGAAAACTCCTTGAAGTCGGCCCGAGGCGAACTTTAACAGCATCTGGATCTACCCGTGGCAGGGACATTTAACATAGATGAACGTCTAAATTATTAAAATGAAAATGAATTAAAGAAATACATTTATACAATCCTCGAAGCTATGAAAGATCCGAAGACTTTAATAGACAGCGCTGCAATCTGCCACGAAACCTTGCACTTTTACAGAGCGCAATTAATGTTTCAAACGTCAGGCTCCTCCCACACAATCTGTTAAATATAGTTAAATATATATACGACTCCTCCCACATATCTTCTAGTGTGTGTCCTACTAACATTTTTGGGTGCCATTTAAGAGCATTTCTGCTTTGACGAGTGAATCGTATCATGCACAGAGCTCATATTATGGAGCTTAACAAAGGTTATTCGGGGGTATTATTCCCTCTGTGTGATAAAAGATGTGCTACCTTATGCCATGGACACCGCAGAGGAGTTCTTTAGATAAAAAAGGCTTTTACACACAGCGGTGAATAGAGACTAGAGCTCTAGAGGGCTTTGAGGAATGATGCTGTACTATCACGGCATTAAAATGTAAAGACTTTATACAGCTGCATCTTTGTATACCTACACATGTTGCGAGTAAACAAAAAGCTTTCTGAAAAACAACGTGGAGTATGATATGAGCAAGGCGGGGATTAACAGCACCGTTGCCTTTCAACACCCAGGCTAATTAATTAAAAATATCCATAAACCGTTTACTGCTTTATCAAACGATGATGATTTGTGCACCACGTCGCAGAAAACGCTGCCAAGATCCTTATCACGTGGCATTACGTTTCATTATCTTTGGCCTCTCCGGACAAAAGGCAAAGGGAGGACGGTGAGGCATTTCATTTTATACTCGATCTCGTAACCTCCAGATGTTCACCTCTAAAATATTTCCACAGATACAGGTAGAGCTTAATGACCCGAAAATCGCCTGGAGTTCGGGTAATGAAGAGCAAGCCCCCTTCGCTTTTAATTGGGACTTTGAATCCAGATTGCTAGGTAATGTGCTCCATGCATCACAAGTTTAAAGAACAAAAATCTGCCTACAGATATTTTGTTTGTATGAAGCGCAGACCTCCGTGAACCGCACTTCATATAATTGTGAGGGGAGATGGGCTGTGTCAAAAAGGTGAGTTAGCCGAGACCACACATCAGCCGCAAAATGTCATCCGGACTCTGTAATTACTCGGGGCTCTAAAATTAGACATCAAGATTCTCGTGACAAGGACAGAGCACTAAGGGCCCATTGGGTGAGAGCACGAAACACAATGTCCTTTGAGTCAAGCTTGTTATTCCTTTGACTATTGACTGCTTTTTTGATAACGCTGTCAGCGGGAGATGAACAGTTTGATCACATTTCTTTTGAACCTTTCTCTTACACAGATTATTAGTATGATTGCTCCTACCATTTGTTATATTTCAAAATGGTACGAAACCACTCGGGTCTAGGGTAAATCAGTGTTCAGTAATCACAAGAAACTGAAATGCCATTTATCAAACAAAGCATCCAGCGACCTTGGGGGTCATCAACCCGCTCGCCAGTCCTCCAAAGATATAACGATTGTTCCCCTTCAGCATAATGCTGGATAGAATGGGCTTCGCTTGCTAGTTAAGAGAGTTTGCATGACAGGCAGCTGGTGACAACCTCAAGCCCAGATGCTTCTGCCCCACCTCTGCTCAGCTGTCCACAGAGGAGCCGGCTTTGAACAGCCTATTACCTCCACACAGCACCAGGGAAGGCAATCAGCACCACTGGAGCACTTCTCTTGGACCAGATGGTGAGAAAGATGAATCGCACCATTATATTAGAGTCCAGTAATTCTTCAGATGAAACTAATTAAGCTGGTTCTCTTACCTCCCTTCAATCACCAAACATGGCTGATGGCAAGGCCACTCCCTCAACAAGTTTTGAAATTCTAATGCTTCTGTAAAGCTTCCGACCTTAGCCCTTTTGCAACAGTGGATTGCTAAAGAAAATGCTGCTTTAGAGTTTCATCCATGTATTTATAAAAGTCATTGGCTTTACAGTCGTTGCTCAACAGGGACATTCATCTCAGTCAGAATCTTTAAACTTGACCTTAAATTTGAATCAGATGAAACTTTTAAAAGGAAACTTTGAATCGCTTCTCAGTGATTTCTTAAAGGGATAGTTTGCCCAAAATACAAATTTCATCATGTACTCAGTCTCATGTTAGTAGTTACAGTAGGTGTTCTGGTAAAGCATGCCATCCCAGACTTGTTGGAAAACCGTGCCTTTTGTGACTTTTCTGGAAAATGATAATGTGTTTTTACACATTTTGAGAAACCTTTAAAAAGAAATGTCCATTAAGTGATGCTAAAAGTGCTTTCAGTTTTATCCAGAATTAATGGATGTGAATTTGGCAGTGTTTTATCTTTCTGGTTGACGCACATATCACAGGAGAGTGGTGCTTAAAAAGGACATTGGATTCACTCTTACATGGCCTTTGAATTAAATGTGTGTTGTCAGTGTGTGTATACATCCACCCTATAATGCTAAAAATCCACCCAGTGCTTTTTTTTTTTTTTCAAATCCCCACAAATCATAAATACTTTCTCAGATCAAGTCGTTCACTGGTTCTTAGCAAAGTAATGTAAGTTTTCTCAGGCCCCTTACATGACTGTTGACAAACACTGCTGTTTTAGCATAGACCCTCCTTGAGTGAAATATCAACAGTCCACCATTGTTTCAATGAGAATATCTCATAAGCGATTGGGGCGTTTTGTAGTTGAATGTAAGAATAAACATAGCAGTCCTTAGATCCTTAGACCTTCAGTTTTGAAGGAAATATGCCACTCAATTTACCGAAATTCATTTATGTTTGCACAAATCATTTGATCCAGCTTCACCTTGAGAAGTGAGTGAAGTATTATGAATCTTGGCAAATCACCTTTTCTAATAATGTGCTAGTTAGCAAGTTTCACAATGAATGTAGTGAAAGTTAATAGCCTCATAGAACCGCTCACCCCGCCCCTCTCTTCTGTGGGAAGAGCTCATTATCATTCAAAGGGATATGCACC
The DNA here is from genome assembly GCA_032359235.1 of Enteromius mattozi. Taxonomy (NCBI): domain Eukaryota; kingdom Metazoa; phylum Chordata; class Actinopteri; order Cypriniformes; family Cyprinidae; genus Enteromius; species Enteromius mattozi. Next base: position 15,308,769 of record JAUMHE010000063.1, on the reverse strand, counting down.
GAAACAGGTCGCTGTGAAAAGAGCCATTTTTGACAAGGTAAAATGGGTGTTGTTTTACACTACAGTATAGCACTGAGAATTTTTTTTGAGACTTTTTAACAGGACCCATAAGATTCATAGCAACTTGTGGAAAATGAAAAAAAAAAAAATCTGCCAACCATGCTGCTTTTGTTTGCGTCTTTAAGATCTTATTGTGACTTGCGTTTTATGCAACCTGTCCTTCAATCAATATCCCCGTACAGGTCATTTGTACAAGTCCCGGAAATACGACCCATCAGAGTGTATACTACAGTTGTGCCCCTATCGGCAACAGGACATTTGCATATTAATATTTTGTACTAATCTGCTTCACGATTTGCGGTTCATATAGCTTAGTTTGTAGAGCGATGCCTTACTCTAGGATAATCGAAAATGGGCATATAGCCGGGAAATGGTTGATTAAAAACCACACCCACCTAGCTCGACTGTGGTGACAGCAGCGGCAATCCACCTGTCACTCAAGTTGCATGAAAATCATGATTTTGCATGATTTTTGTAATGGGTAGGTTTAGGGGTGGGGTTAGGTGCGGTCATTTGTACAACTTACACCTAGTAAAATATGTTTTAATCTCTATGAAATCGGTGTAAAAAGTCCACACACTGCATTTAAACAAAACACACATATTTGTTTTCCGGTCCGTTTCTCATTTCAACTGAGGTCAGGCAAAGGAGCAACATCTCCAAGTCACTCTCTATATATATATATATATATATATGTGTCTGTGTGTGTTTATAGCTGAGCTGCCACAGATACTGTATATCCACACCTGTATGATCACTCGCGGAGAGGCTTTAAAAATTTAGCGAAAGCAATTAATTCCTACAAAATAAATTACAACGAAGCTTTTGCATAACCCGGAGTTAGGCAAAAACACAGAGAAACATCAGATGTAAGTTTACCAAAACCATTAAAAGAATGAAAGGAAAGAGTAAAGATATCAGGTAGCAAGTACCAAAATAACCAAATACATGCCTTTAGTTTACAAAGCATGCACTATAGTAAACACCTTTTACTAAAAGTTACTAAAAAAACTTTACAAAAACAATTTTCGAGGTCAAAATATTCTGCAAGGAACTGCATGAAGATCTATATTAAGTAATATTTTGGCCCTCTAATTATAACTTGTGTGAAAAATAAATAAAAGTTGTTTTTCTGCCTCAAGTGTTCATCCCAGCTGGGAACTGCAGTGAATTGTATATAAAGTTAGGTATATATTCCAGTATGATGAATACATGACATATTGTCAATGTCAATAACAACTTTGATTTCAGAGTCTTATCTAAATGAAGACAGAAATATTTAAACAAAATCAAATATTATCTTTTGGTTAATAAACTACTGTTCGGGCTATGATTTGTTCTTCAACAGACAGATTTGGCTTAATTATTCTGACATTCAGTGTGAAAGCTGATATCAAATCCAGCAAAATTTGATTAAAAAAACAAAAAACAAAAAAAAAAACTTAAAAGCAAACAGCAACCACACAAATACCACAACATAACAGAAACTCTCAAAACAAGCCTTCTACGTAACTGACCATTAAACAACAGCAAGTGTTAGTGATAAAATAAAAACTTTTTTTTTTACATTTACACTCCCAAGTAATGAAAGGAAAAATGTTGATTTGGCTCATTTTTGGCAGCAATTTTAAAATGTAGACAACATGCTGTTATTGAGCTTTTTGTCATTTCTGCAGTTTAAATTACTTTCATTGTACAAAAAAGAGCAGTGTGAATGTTCTGAATCTCCTTTGTTCTACAGTTTCCATAACAGTTGGAAAAACACAAGGGTGAGTAAACGATGAGGATATTTATTTCTGGTTGAACTCTCTCTTTAATAACACCAATACTTAAAATATTACAAAGAAACTCTGTTGAACCTGGACTGCATTACAATCTGTCATATCCTAATTAGAGCCAAGAGAAAATGGCTTCTTCACACTCTCAGTTAGGTAGTAGCTGTTCTCGAAGCACCCACGCTTGTAACATTCACAGCTATTGCCAACATAGGACCGGGTAAAGATAAAGACTGCTCAGTTAATTGAATCCAACACAGAACTGTGGGCAGTTTCCAAAGTACTAAACAGTACGATATTTGTTTATGTAAGCACACAGTGAAGTAACAAAAAGTTCATCCCACAATCCTCGTCATACTGGCAGCACTAAACCGTGCGTACAACAAGAAGGCGGTGGCTTGCTTTCCAAAAAGAAAAAAAAATGCAGGCATTAAAGGAACAGTTCACCCAAAAATGTAAATTCTGTCATTATTTACTCACTCTCAAGTAGTTCCAAATCTGTTTTAATTTCTTTGTTCTGAAGAACATAAAGTAAGATATTTTGAAGAAAGTTTGTAACCAGGCTGTTTTGGTCACCATTGACTTCCATAGTATTTCCAACCATGTAAGTCAATGGTGACCAAAACAGCCTGGTCTTCAATTATCTTCCTTTGCGTTCGGCACAACAAAGAAATTCATACAGGTTTACTACTTGAGGGTGAGTAAATGATGACAGAATTTTTATTTTCAAACTTTTAAACTTATTCCTTTAAAGCCTTCTTTAATATGTTGCATGAAAACGTTGCATGTTCTGGAGTGTGTGAAGTGTGTGTGACCACATAGCAGTGACGCACATCTTCAGCTGGATGTCAGACACAAGGCTTGACCTTTCTCCAGCACGGATGTTATAATGGGCAGCAAAAACAAAGGACGGCCGAGCATACCTGAGCCATTTCCAACTTCTCCTGGCATAACATTTCCTGGTAAAGCAACACAATGAGATGACACTCTCATAAGTGAAGTATTAACACCCTCAAAAACTGTTGCAAATATACGTAGCCACAAGCACTAATAATAGAACAATCACTCTTAACCGGTAAGTGGGTAAATACATTTGCATGGCGCTGGGAGTAAAATATCAATTTTCTTTCTATATTAACCACAATTTCAATAGAAGTTCTTTATTTTAAGTCCTTATCATCAATTCAATCTGTTTAATCTTCCCTGGTATAAAGAGAGGTAAAACACATGCGGATGGTTTGACTGTACTGCCGCTGGGTATAAATCAACACTGGCAAAAGGACAACAGTAATCACATTCACCTAATCTCCCATGACAGATTCAGGACATGCTTTTCATTATAGCAAAAGTGGATAACTGAGCAATAAGCACTGTTTCAGAGTTTACTCAAATCCTGCTCAAACTAACAAAGAGATTCTTGTTCTTAAGCGGTTGATGACACACTGTATTTGCTCAGAGTTAAGACAAGAAAAGGTGCAGAATTTTTATACTTTTCTCATGCACCTTTCTTTTCCATCTTAGATTTAGTTTCTTTGCAGCTATACCGTTTGTCTAGATAATGAGTTTGTAGACAGCTTTTATATTTCCTTATGTAGTTTACTTCACTACAGTTGATGTAAAATAGTCACAGAACTGTTATTGAAACAATACTGATTTCATTTCTTAAAATAAAAAGGTTTGGCAACAGTAATAAAAGGAATAGTTCTCCAAAAAATGAAAATTTGATGAGAATTTACTAGGGATGCAAAAAAGTTTCTGAAAATTATTTTCTTAAAATTACAAAAAATTAAATACATAAAATCCTGTAAAGTTTCCTGAATTCCTGGAAACTTTTTTGAAATTTTTCAAATATGTTCTGGTGAACCTCTACATCCATATTTTGGATGGCCTTTTCAACTCATTTTCATTTTTAGATCATTTTTTGTCTTTTAATTGAACTGAACAAATACCAATATCTAGTATATGGTCACAATAGCACTATGGAACTTTTGCGATTTCTCCTTTTTGTAACAGCTCAGCGCATGCTTTACCAATCTGAAATAAACCTAATAAATTTTGTAATCATTGATTTATTAAGACATCAATGTAGTATGGCATTCTGAATAATACTCCTTACATTTTCTGAGTAAATCTACAAGATTTATTCATTTTTTGCCATATTGTCATCCAGTATGATAAACATGCAAAATTCATAATCACACGCCCTTCATCTTTTATGACAGGCACTGGCTTGTAAAGTTATGTTTATGGTCAGTATAACGTATTATGTTCATTCTTCAGTAGCGTGCAGCATAGACGTATTTGAAAGTCATGCTTGTGTTGAATAGATTTACAATAAATACTGAATGTCACAAGCAGCAAGGGGAGTGTGGGAATGATTCATATAAATTGTGGCAAGTGGTGGCATAGCTGAAGAGCTGGCACCAACATAGGGTAATGTCTGAAAGCATATTTTACAGTGGCCTGTCATTCCCTTATAGCCTTTAAAACAAGTCAAATCCATGTTTGTGACAGCTGGAGCCTGCTGGCCGAGAGAAAATCCTGCCCATCCGCAGAATGCAGTCACAATGAGCTGAGGACAAAACAGTTATAGTGATAATGCAGTGCTAACAAAATGCATTTTCAGGACCGTTAAAAAAATCAATTGCCACAATTTACAAATAAATGCCCTTAAACGCAATAACAGCATAAGTTATCTCACACTGCTGTCATCCTCACTGAGCTGAAGGTCTGTGCATAACCAAAATTTCAGAGCAAAAACAATACAGTTTGAAGTTAAATGTAACTGTTATCTGTTATTTAAATCTGTGACTTGTTTGTGCATTATAATGCTAGTGGATTCTGTAGAATTAAGTCCTGAGGAGACATCACTTCTAATGACTTCCTCTGATGGTGCTAGATGAAGATAAGGATGTTTTCATTTCGAAAGCAAAACATGGATTTCTTATTAACTGATACTATAATCTCATTTAGAAACGACAATTGGTTTGACATTAGTGTGCTTTCAGCATGACTTAAAAAAGTGAATTCTTGCCTATGGCTGATTTACAATTTGAAATTCACAGTGTCACGTCCAATTTACCCTCGTGTTTATAGCTTGCCTAATGTTTTTATTCATTTATTTTTTTTGTATAATGGCGGTGTGATTATAACAACAGCATAATAAACAAGCATATTAAAACTTGTTGAAAGAAGGAGATAAATAAACACTGAGGTATGGGAGGTGTAAACCCACGTGAGCGTCCTTTACCGTATGCTCAGGACAGGAATACTACTGCAGAATATAATTACACGGCTGTAACTAATAATTACGGAAGCCGCATTGTATCTAATCTATAAATTCTATAACAGCCTTAAGAAAAGAAAATCAAACCCGTGTGTCTTGGAATGTGGTTCTGATTAGGTCAGGGAATTAATTTCAGTTGTACACAGTGCCACACGCTCTAACCTCTGGGGAAAGGAGTGCTAATGACACTAGCTGATGTGATTATTTTTCTTGCAGCAGAGTGTACCTCTAATCATTAAGCCCACTACAAACCATCTCAAATTAATCTCCTGGACAGGTGGCTAAACTTATGATCGGGTCCGGTTGCATTCTCTCCGGGGAAATTCTTGTAACAAAAGTACTTCCCACAAACATACAAAGTTTCAGCCGTGATATATTATACATTTTGCAAGAATATGTAACTCTATGCTTGATAATTAAGCAATGTCAAATATCACAGCAGCAGAATCCCAGCCGTGCTCAAACGGCACAGATGCTTTTTGCTTTTATATAACAATTCGACATACAAAAAGCTACCAGTTTTGAGCAGCTTGCATTTTAGACACAATGTTGCCACTTACTTGGTCTATTTTTGCCTGTTGCGTCTACAGGAGAAAACCACTACACTGTCCTCAAACTAATTAGCTTTAAACAAATTGAATGAATTAAAAGATTCATGTGTCATTCCTGAATTAATGTTTTGAATGACACATTGACTGGCGAAATAATGTAACTTGCTGAAAAAACCCAAACGTAAGATTTCAGAGTTTTGGGAGAGTGATTTTTGTTGTTATTTGGCCATTATTACTAATAGGCCTATAATTACACAAAGAAAAGAACAAATTCAGCTACATTTGAACAAAATTTAAACAAAATGAAAGTTAGTCAACTAAATTTGTTTATGTAGCTAAATTATAGCTATTTTTTGCAATCACTTACCTTAAAAAATGTAAAAGAATTAGTGTGTTCTTTCACTGCATGATTCAGTCTAATGAAATGCCTTTAAACTGATCACAAATTCAAGACATGGGGCAAATGTATATATTTATAGAATTTCAATTCTACACAAAGAGTGACACTTCTTCTCCAAAAATGACCATGATTACAAAAGTGTTATTGAATTTTTACAACAGTTTAATAAACAAGACGTTAATTAGGAGGCTTACGTTTTAGACATAATATTTCCTGTTTCTGCACTATTTCGACAGTAAAAAATTATTCCAAACACAATCACAGCATTATTTTGTCTTTGAGTAACATGACAGTCATTCCTTTCTGAATGAATCAACCGTTTAAATGATTCGGTTCAGTTACAACGACTCACTTACTTACAGTGACTTACTGCCACCTGCTGGTGACACTTTTAGAAAAAAAAAAAAAAACTTTATAAAAGGTAAAAATGCCCATAAAATGTAAAAATCAGTTAAAACTTACGGGAAGATATTTATTTTTTATTTATTTTGTGTCCACAGCAGTCCTTAAGATACCAGCACAATAACACACTCAGCAAAGTATTGTTAATAATAATCAACATTATTAATTATTAAAATATTGTTAATGATAATAATAATAATAATAATAATAATAATAATCGTTTTCGCTAAAATCAGAGAAAATATTCAGATATTGTTTGTCAAAATCGCACACCCTTATCAAAAACTAAACTATAAATAAATACAATTTGAATAATCAATAAATAACAACAAAAACTTACTCTGTTCTGCACACAATTTATTATTTTTTTAAATGCGTGGATCAGACCTGTTTCTACAAGCAGACCTTTCAGACATCAGTTTCTGTTAAATTCATACATCTTTGTGATGCTGCCACCATTAGTCAAGCTAAAGTACTGTTATATCACAAATTACAAAGCAGAGCCAGGGAGGATGAGAGTTTACTCACCTTCATATTTCTTCAAAACATCTTTGTAAACCGTGGAAGTCATCTCCTACTCTGAAGTATCTAATAATCTCTTGGCAGAAAGCACAGTATGAGAGTTTTACAATTCCTGTATTGCTAAATGAAATGACAGCAGGAGACAGTGAAAGCTTGCAGTATAATGGTCATTTGATCAAAAGGAATAGAGGATGTATCTGTCGAATAGAATGCAGCAAATTACATTCCCTACAAACAACTGCTTCGTTATAAAGTGTGAAAATCAACATGACGGCTAACAACTTTGTACAAGCAACAGAGATATTTTTATGCATACAATACGCTGTGTTTTAAAGCACAAAAAAAACAGAACTTTTTTGCACTGCGAAACCTCCTATTTATTTATTTATTTAGGCCCAGTAAATACCCCAACACGTTTGGCTCTCTCTCTCTATCTCTCTCTTCCCAAGACTAAATGAGCTTCAAAAATTCATAGAATATTGATCAGCTAGCAAAGTCAAACACGATATCTAAGATCACAAAGACTTGGGGCGAGATGCACTATCAGCTAGAAATAGTTGTGTCACACAGAGTACATAAGAGAGCTTCAAACGAGACACAGACGAGGCCAAGTCAATGGTGTCTGCTATCAGGCCTGATTTGGAAGGTCATCTGTAGGTTGGTTAAATGACGGAAAAAGCAAGAGCTCCCTGGCTGACCTGTGTCGAGATGTCACCTCTTCTGACGTGCATTTAAAATCATAATTAGAGTGACAATCAGACTAATTCTGCGCACCGCTGGGGGGTTTAGTGTTGCTTCTGTAAATAGGCTTTAATCGTTTGCTGTGATTTTACAACTCTGTTAGGTGAATTGCTTATTTTTGGCATGTCATGACACATGTGTTACCTTCCCCAAGCTGCGGGACACTCAATCTGCTTGATTCGTTCCTTAACATCGTGCTCTGTCTCAAACAGTGGCACTATAATTTTGCACAGATTTCCTCAGTAAAAAAAAAAAATGGGTGCATTATTTTGCAGTGGCAAAATAAATAAATCTTGCAGAATGGTTCAAAAAATGGTTTGTGTCACTTTCAAGCGGTGGAAATACACAATTGGCTGTAGATTACAACACTCCATATGTTATCAGCAACTGTGCAAAATGCAAGTTGTTGGATGCATGCAAAACACAATCAATGCAAAAGTAATTCATGAATCAGCTAGGCACTTCCAAGAGGGTGTAATTTCCATTTCAATGTGTGATTGCAAAAGCTGTTGAGTGAATTGGATGGTTATTTTGTCTGTTCCGTGCTATAGTTCACTTCTGTCTCCAGACCAATTGTTAGGGAATAAAGATTTCAGAACAACACTTGAGCCAAAAATGCTGCAGTGGAAGTAGTTTAGTGTTGCCATAATCAAGAAGGGCCCAATAATATATTAAATGATCAGATACAACAGAGTAAAAAGATGTTTGGCATAAGTTTATGCAACTAACTGTAAACATTCTGTAAACACATAAATATACACTGGCCTCCAAAAGTTTGGAAACAACAGATCAAGTCAATGTTTGAATAAACTGACAGCTCTTATGCCCAGATTATGCAGAGCTGTAATAGCTGCTAAAGGTGGATATTCTGATAAATCGAAAATTTAAGTATCTTCTATTTATAAACCGTTTATGTAATGAAATATGTTTTCTTAGTTTGTGTTGTGCCTTATTAGTGCAAAATGATCACAAATTAAAAAGAATCCATGCCAATATATCCAAAACCCCACTTTTCTAGGGCGTTTCCAAACTTTTGGAGGCCTGTGTGTATATATATATATATATATATATATATATATATATATATATAAACTTTTTAAATTACTGTAAATTAGCTTTAATTTGAGTCCAAGCCAAAGGCTAATTTCAAAAAAGCAACAATATTTTGCTTTTAACTTAAAAAAAACATGTCTATTCTGCACACATTATGTGCAGTGCATTAAAGAAACAGTTAATCAATTAATGTCTTGTGAAGTGAAAATTGCATATTTAAAATAAACAAAAATCCATCATTAAAGCATTTTAAATTCAAGCCACTGCTTTCAGCTAAAATAGGACACAAGACATTAACTGATGGACTGGAGTGCTGTGTATTATTGTGATGTTTTTATCCACTGTTTGGACTCTCGTTATGACGGCACCCATTCACTGCAGAGGAGCCATTGCTGAGAAAGTGATGGAATGCTACATTTCTCCAAATTGGATGAAGAAACAAACTCATCTACATCTTGTAAGGTCTGAGGGACGAGCACATTTTCTAAAAAAAAAAGATTTTTATTTTTGAGTGCACTATACTCAGTTCAACTGGGTACACGAAAAAAGCACAAGCATTTAAATAAAACAAACTAAAAATGAAATGAAAAGGCCTGCTTGAAACATTTTTAAAATATCACACAATGCATATAGATGAAGCTGGCATGCAAAAGATGGGCAAAACTGTGCTCTCAAACCACTGTTCTCTGGGGAACGTGAGCCTTTCTGTCTTTCAATCCACACATGCACAGAGGCAAAGAGAATATTTGCATGTGAAGAACAACTCAGGGCTCTTGAAATGTTTAAAACTTCCCTTGATGTGCACGATACGACTATTGTCCCATTGGAAAGAACCAAAGGTGTACCTTTGTCATACTGCTGTCAGAGCACAATGAAGGAAAGGACTGTTTGATATGGCTGTAGCGCTTATGCAAAGGAACAGGTTTCTCTGAAGAGGCTTTTATCTGATTCCCTATAGCAGACGGAGATGAGCGACTCGACTCATTTGAGGACTGCTTCCAATGCATAAGAAAGAAAAGAGGAGGGGCAGTTGACACGGCAATGCCAGCCCAATTAAATATTACTCATAAGATATTCGCCACGAGTTGAGCAACTGTCACCACTACACAAAAAGAAAGCCTGCAGACAAACTTGCCACTAATGCTCGGAAAAACTCCAGGTTTAAAAAGAAGCTGGTCAAGACTCTCTTCACTTTACCGACTTTGCCGGCACGCAAACTCTGAAATCTTCACAAGTAAGGCCATCTACAAGTGAACTCGAGACAATGGGTCTTCCAGCAATTATTTTTATGTTTTCTGATATACTTAGGCATTCAAAGACAGCCAATGATGTGATATTAAAGAGCATGTAATTTAGCAGCTGAGGGACTTTTGAGCATGAACGAGGCCTGGCGACAATACCATGGCAAAGGCTATGCTGTCTCTTCCATTTAATTTTCCAATACACTTCCTCCACGTAGTTAGGAGAAGTGAGTTTTGTTCTGGTTTGATACACCGTCTAATGAGAGGTACTAAGAGCTTGTTGAAATTGTTCTTTGGTAATGCATTCTGAAGTCTCCGAATGATGAATATTTCTGCTATCTTCTCATACTGTGTTTAATATATTCCAGAGCTCCTGACTTCTGCTCTCTTTCAACTTTTTAAATCACCGCCGTCTAACTAGTATGAAAGATTTTACCATAAAATCCTTTTGAAGGCACGGGTGTGGGATGTGAATGTCTCAAGCTGGATATTTGAGCCTTGCATTGGTCTGTTATTTGGGAGTAATAAGTTGCCACAATATTGCGAGCAGAAATTACATTTTGTGGGATGTAAAATATTATGAATGTGACATACTGATGTGGATGGAATAATATGATAATTTCAAGCATGCACTATGTGTTGCATGAGAACGCAGTTCAGTTTAACCTTGCAGGTTTTTATGAAGAAAGTCTTTGTATTGAATGATTTACTGGAGATTTTTAGCAATGCAGTTCATTTCCATTACAATCGTAAAAGTCACTTCGCACTAGTGCAATAACAAAGAAATTCAAACAAACAAACGAAAAACAAAGCTGTTGTTCAAGTAAAGCTTAAAACATCTGTCAACATGAAGTGGTGGCTATAATTATGAATATGTATTTGATGAAAAGACATCGAAAAGATGTTTTATGAAACTTCGGTGCCTTTATGTTTCGGGGGGATGATTTTAAGTAAATCAAATTTCAGCTTTTTTTTCATTTTTCATTTTGTGTTGTAAGAAGGTCACATTAAAACACATTCATTATGAAAAGTTAATTCTGAAAACAATAACTGTTGCTACTTTCAGTGGACTTCTATGCATAGTTTTGTTTGTTTTACCCTTGTCTCACATCAGTAACCATACAGTATGAAAATTAAAAATATCAAATATTACATTTAGACATAAGATAATTTAAAATGGTGAAACAATAAAAATAAATCATTTTAAAATTTGAACAAAAGTTATTTATAATTGTTATTTCTATTATGTTTTTTAATTAATTAATTTTTTCGTTCCTTAAAGGTTTGGTGACCATTTAGTGTCTGTATATAGAATAACTAAGACACATAAACTATATGAGAGGTAATGTGTGAATAATTTTTTTAATCACTTCCAATCAAGTCAAAATAGTATAATTGTATGCAAATATTTCAGAAAATATATATATTTTTCCAAATATTATATATTTGAGTGTATGCATAAAGCAAGAATAAGGTGTCAGACATTTTAATTCAAATGTTTAAAATGTAATTTCCACCACAGAATGATAATACAATATATTAAGGCTGTGAATATTTCATAAAATGACTGAATGCTCTCCTGTGATGCCTGTATGTCCACTCATTGAATAAACTAGTGAGAATTAATTTATTTTCTAAAAGTCCACAGGGGCAAACGTGTCCAAACATCTACAATTTTTACCTAAAATGCCAACCATCTTTGTTTTTTCTTTTTAAAGAATAACGTTCACTCAGTCCTATCAGCTATATACAGTTAGCCGCTTTATCTGCCTCCCGAGCACCCCAGGCTATGTGCATTTGTTTCACAGAGCCCTGTCTAAGCTTTGAATTCTGGAATTGTGTTTGCACCTTGATGTCTGATTGGATCTTTACAAATGCATGTATATGCAAATGCAGCAATATCAGTCTTTGCTCCAGGCAAAATAAATAGACAGTGGTTGCATCCTAAGAAACATTGTGCCAACTATGTTCTGACTGTGAAAGCGGCGCTCGCTGAAAGTTAAATCTCTTTACTTCTCCAGCTGACATGTTAGGCTGTACATTGTGTATTTTCTCGGAAGGGAAAATCGATAATGTGTGTCAATTTCATCAAACATATATCCACAAGAGCCTACATCTTATTCACTGTGTTTCAGCGAGTGCAAGGTTGAGGAGAGAAAGACATATTTCTTAAACTGCGTCTTGAAAATGGTTCCATGTATCATGCAGAAGCTCTAGACTAATCTAGTTTAGAAGCATTTGTGATTTTAAACCTAATCTGGGAAGTAAAAAAACAAGGGGTTAACATGAACAATACTGAGATAAGGATGTTACTTGTTTTGTGAATATTTCTGATTGTTAGGAAAAGTAAAAACAAACGGCTAAATGTGAGTTTTACAGCACCGTATAAAGCTCATCTACTCTTTTAAGAGCCCTTATCACAAATTCATGTTCACTGAGGTTTTGTTGACACAAAATTTTACTGACAACAAGCAGAACTCCTCTGTAGTCATTGAAGCACCATGTTGAGTGATCAAAGCAGTGCGGCTGAAGCATTTCATTTTATTGCATACAGAGAAATATATATAAAAGTCGCAATACAAGTCGCTACATTACAGTTAAAATATACAGTCAAGCCACAAAGCTCTGTGATCTGGATACAAATGCAAATACATATAATGAGACTGATTGCTAAAACTTCCAGATGTAGACTTTTCACCAAGAATGAAGTAGGACTGCTAATAGCTTTGTTTATTTGCACACTCTCTGCATTGTTTTAACCCGATTCACTAAAAGAATTATGCAAATCACGTAACTCCATAAACAATGCCCAAAATTTTGTGCCTGCAATCAAGCATTTTTCACAAGTAGAGCTTAAATAATTAGAATTAGTACATTATTGCGACAGTGCATGAATGAAAATGAATATTTTATTAAAACACAACAAGAATTATGGTGATGGTGGTGCACTGAGACAATTCCCTACTGTATATAATAGGTGAAAATCAGCAGCCTTTTTGTGAAATGAGCAGTATGTCTAAATGCGTAGCGTTTATAAAACAGTAGGCGAAAAGTACAGGATGACCTATTACTTCTGTTGAGATTCTGAAGCGCATCTGATTCCCATGAGGCCTTGTGTAAATGGCAGCAAAGCGACACTGTAGGTCACATAACAGCATGATTGTATTAAGGCCTGTTTTCATTCATATTACATACTACAAAAAATACTCAGGGGTAAGAATTACTCATGTAAGAATTTTGTGGGGGCCTAAGCAAGCCATCCCCCATGATGTGTATTTTTTTGAAGGGGGTTTGTTTGAATACAAGTATTCAAATATTTGGCTAGTGCTTGCTGTAGCTGCAGAAACCCTTCACCTTCCCCAGCTCCACCTGTATGGATCTTCTGTGGGGTTATTTTGTGTATGTTATATATGTAGATGTAATGGCAGTCTTAGTACTTGCTTTGCTAAATAGTAGATCTATTCTGCCAATACTACACACATGAACATTGTCATGCTATGCCATGCTAAACTCTTTGAAGGTTTACTAGACACTTGTAGCAAAACCGCTGTGTGCAAAGTACAAACTTTCTATAAAATCGTATCTTGATAAGATACAAGTCAATATTTGAACCAGTTAAAAGCGTTCTTAAAGTTTTTTAACATATCGTCATATGTATGGTCATATATTTGAGCAAGTTCCTGTGCTGGTGGAAAGTGATTAGCTGAAAACAAAAAGCGCATACTGAAAGATGAGCCCTGGCCAATAGGACTACTGCTTGTGAATTATTGGCAGAAGCTTCTGCTCAGACTTAAAGTACCCAAACAAATTTATAGCCAATCAGCAGTAAGGGGCGTGTCTACTAATGATGTGGAGGAAAGTGGGTTCAGTGAACAGCCGAGCCAAGTGACAGAAAGATAAAACAGGAAAATGTCTGCAAAAACGATAAGGCATAAAGGACCCGTGTAAATATCGGATCAGCTTTCCAGCGCCGGGGAGAACTCGAATGGATGGCCTGCAATCGGACATGGAGATTGCTTTGGTTCTTCTTGAAAGGTAAGTGTACACCAGAAGCCGTGCTGCGACAGCTAAAGTCTGCCTGCACTGGACGCAATAAAGCAACCATTGAAAATCATTTCAATTTGGGTGGGTAGGTTTTGGGTAGGGGTGGGGTTCGGTGCTCAAATAAAAGTAAAAAATTATATAAATGTATATATGCACGAAAACCATTACATTAAGCCAAACAACAAATTTTGTGCATGCAAAATTTCTACAGAAAAAAGAAAAAAGAAAATGTGTGACAGCATATTACATATTACAGCATATTACAACCATTGGGTTGTAATATGCTGTCACACATTTTCTTTTTTCTTTTTTTTAATAATACTACATAGTTGCCATGCAACATGTAATGCTGCAAAACTCACATATGTATTTAACATAAGTTAATAGAAAAAACATGCAGCGTTATTGGTCCTAATGGCAGTAAAGTTTTGCGCTAAAATACAGCCATAAAAACAACGCATCTTTTTCATAAATTCGCCCCTTAAATCAGCACATCCAAGAAACAGAACAGCAGGATTTGCAATCTGAGTTGCCCTTTACACAGAGCTTGCTTCTTTGAGTACAGGGAAGGCTGATCTGTAAGATCTTCAAGCATTTGTCACACATGTCTCTCGCGTTCAAAGCAGCAATGATTATTCCTTGGCACGTGCTATTAATCTACCTTGATGTGATAATTTGTTTCTGCTCTGTTTGGGGTTTTTAAGTGAACTTTGCCTCAGCAGGGTGGCTGAGCAGCTCATGACGACCAGATGAACAAGAGGCAGCTGCTTTCTATTCATTCTCTGTCAAAACAATAGCGCTGTTAACAAAGCAGAGGGGGCTTCATGCATAGTGCGACAGCATTGCTTTTGACAAGTTGAGGGAAATTATTTGATTGATGAACAAAGTCATTTCCCACTTGTAATTAATACTAGTATGTGTGAAGTCCTTTTGAGAGCAGGCGGCGATATTGTATTAATTCAAGGTTTCAGAAGAGGATGGGAATCCCACCAGACAGAGGGGGCAGGATCTCATTTATCAAAGCACACTCTAAATATCCATGACATTATTAATGGATTCTTTGTTAAAATGAGGCGAAATGATTAAAGAGGTAGAGGAAGAATTATATCTGTTTGTACTTCACTATTTCTACTCATGTCTGGAGTCATGCTCAACACATCTTCATGGCCCTTGCTTTCTACATCATTTTCTAACCATTATAGAGCTATTTTACCCCTCTGTCCAATGGCAAAGAATAGAGATATAATGGCCCAAATTGTATTCGTGATGATACAGTTGACCTGATTCAATTTACGAGACTAAATCTGACTCTCCCCCCTCCTTTCCATTTCTAAGCCTCAGGCAGCAACACATGCAGTTTTATTTACAGCGCCAT
>JAUMHE010000063.1:15275389-15291940 GCA_032359235.1 Enteromius mattozi | reverse complement strand
AAGAAACCCCAGAAGATATGTGAAGTATAGCTCCATTGTTGTTCAAAGTAAAAGAAAAGAAAAAAACAAACAAAAAAACAAGATCATACTTTTATGTTAGTTTTAATAAATAAAAATGTGAAAAAAAAAAAAATCAAAGAAATTCTCTTTTTTTATTTTTGCTGTATCGAAAACATACCGAACCGTGACACCACTGTATCGTATTGAACCGAACGGTGATTTTTGTGAACCGTTACACCCCTAATAGATAGATAGATAGATAGATACAAAAAAATATATATATATATATATATATATATATGATAGATTAAACACAGTACTCATACACTTCATATGTGTCTTTTTGTTCCTCTAAAACCATAACATGTACTAAGCATTGCACTTTATACACCTTTTGTCGATGGTTCCAGGTCTTTTCAGCATGAAGTCAGCGCCTATGGTACTGTATAATTTTGATGGCTTTGCACAAGCCAGGTTGGTGCTATGAATCATTGATTATACATCATTTTAGTATGCCGCACTGCAGACGCCACATTGGGTTCAAATGGAGGAAAGGCAACCTGAAGTCCCTGATCAATATGAGCAAACCTGGGAGAAAGCTGTCAGGTGGAGGCGAAGGACTCCCTTCTGCTTCTCTGGGCTAAGGAATAACCTTTTCAAAAGCAAGGTGATGAAGAAGCTCATCATTTTTAATGAGGAATTAGCGATCCATCGGACAAAAAAAACAAAAAAAAAACTATCAAAGGAGCAGCGAGGATACGGAACGATCTGACTGATGCGTGCAACTCATCATTTAAGTCAAAACATATGCTTCTACTTTGGAGGAGTGACAAAAGTGTCAATTGATGCATTATAAGATTATGTTAATTTTAATGTTTTATTTCAATGTAACACAGTTGGTTTTGCTTTTTTGGAAGATTGGAAGGAAAAGGAAATTAGTCTCGAGGTAATCAAATTGCCACCTACTATGAAACCTCAGAAGCTAAAACAGATGAGGACCTATTACATTTTTCACTGTCATGCCCAAAAAGAAAATCTAAACCGATCCGAGGAAATAGATATGTTATTTAATTTGACTGAATGCATCCCGTCTCACATCGCACTGTACATTTCATAAGAAAATGATAAATTGCGGCAATTGACAGAAACAGATTCATGGTTAATTAAAAATATAATTACATGCACTTAAGCCATTTAGAGTAAGATGAATGTGACATCATTAGGCACACTTTGAAAACCAGATGTTCGTTAAATCAGTTTATACTGGCGACACAGTACAATAGATCGAGACATCCAAGCAGTAAAGGTACAATGTGCAATCAACATCACCAACAAAAATGGCCAGCTTCTGCTTTGGAAATACATAAATTGATGTGTCGCTTCATATCTGCCTTGCTCACTTGCACTACTCTATTGCTAATACAAAGGTAGACAGCAAATCCACTTATTTGAGGAAAAGCGATAAAGAAAATGCTATGCCTTTCAAATTCAACCTGTATTTGCTGACAGACACGGCAGCAGTTACTTTCTACTTGCTTTTATTTGTCAAGGCAGCAGAGCGTCCGATGCCTGTCCTCCGACATGCGTCTCTGCTGGATGCTAATAATTATGGGTGCATTTTTCCCTTCCTCAATTAGCACCTGCTGTTTAATTTATAAGGATGATTTAACAACCGCACCAAAGTATGAGTCTGACCATAAATTGTACCGCTTGCCATGGAGAAAAACAAGGACGCGCAGTTGTTGTTGCTGTTGTTGGAGACAAACAACAACTTTCCCCTCTTGCCGTAGGCGGTGTGGCCAAGTTCAAAACGTAGAGGTCATTTATCTTCACCCATTAGGTTAGCGTTTAAATGGCAAGCCTAAGTGCCTCCGTGCAGGAATTTCGGCGGGAAAAAGCGAGCTGCAATCTATGCAAATACCAAATACCCCACTGAGATTCTAAAAAAAAATGATTGCCTTTGTGATTTCTTAAAAGATAACACAGGCCGTGCTAGTGCGCTATACTAAAGATCCATTATCAATTCATTCGTATGCTGCAGAAGTCTTACTAGCATTCTATTTCTGTAGTTCTCTATGCTTTAGCTCTCTGACATCTGTGTTATTCTCATCTGTCAAACACACTCGCACGGTTTTATTTGCTTCATAAAAGCAAAACTGAATTATTTCCATTTTGGTACTTTTATGTTAAGTCCTAATGACAGGTCCCCGTTTGTCCTTTTTCACTGGCTGCCACATCAATACAGCAGATCTGTGTTGTGGTATTGATGTAGCCTATGCTCTTTCTAGACACAGAAGAAGTCAAACAAAATTGTGGAGTAATGTTGATTATCACCAAAATCAATTTCTACTTGTCCCTTCTTTCCTTTAAAAAGAAAAGTAAACATCTGGGTTACAGGGAGCCACTTACAATGGAAGCAAATGGAGCCAATCTTCCCAGACACAATAATTTTCACTTAGACTTAATGAAACGTATTCTCTTGAACTCCTAAAATAATTTATTACTTTTTTTTTTACTCACAGTGTCTTAACATTATTATGATTTTTAGAGTGGAAAATCATTTCCGCATAAAGTTAGCATGACAATGCCACACAATAATCCCTAAAATAATTATTTTTTTTATAAAAAGAAGCTTTTGTTTGAGTACTTTTATAAAACGATACATATTTTTGCTGTTAAATCCTTCAAAACTGGCCCCATTTACACTGCATGCAAGGGCATTGTTTTAATTAATAAATTAATTTTGCAAGTGTTGCTCTATTGAATTAAAAAATTCCTCTAAGCAAAGACAAACATTATGTTTTAAGCCTTTGTGTAATCATTAGTTTGTGAATATTTAATGTACTTAGAGATATCTGTACCCACAATACAAATGTAAATCATATCACATTATTAGATATTACATTATAATGGATGAGCGCAAGGAATCTGAGTGCAGAAATGGTGGTTATTTCAGTTAAAAGACATCTCTAGTGTTTCTTTATGCATCTCATCAGTAGCCAAAGGTGCAAAAACATTTGTCTTACACTTCTTACATTACCAGGTGAACTTCAGCTTATGAAGTTGTCCAATTACAGTAGGTTGCTTAGTCTGTGTAACCAGCTGCAGTCTAAAAAGAAGAAATAAAGAAAGAAAAATGTTTTTTTTAAACTGTATAGTGTGGATTTTTATAAAAAACAACATGAAATGTTCAGAAAAATGACAAATTAAAAGGTACATTATGTACAGATTAGCAAGTAAGGTGACCTGGGTTCAAATTCTGGTCTAATATAGAGCTATTGTAATTACTAAAGTATAACCTATACAAAGTACAATAATATAAATATATTTCTAAAAATACATTAATCAAATGTTATACAATAAAAAAAGAACTGTAGCTCCCATAACAGGCAGTGATCGCGGGCCTTTTTTAATATATAGAAATGAACAGCTTTATTCTTTGTCAAGTATAAAGTAAAAGAAGCAAGGGTGGATGATGACAAAATGTTCATTTTTTGAAAGCAATGATCTGTAGAAAATGAGACTGGATTGGGCTGACCTAATTTAGACATGTGAATGGGTGATTTCTGACAGTGTTCTAGACAAACATGCATTTAAAATCCATTTGGATGAAAATTTTTAGGGTGCATCAATGGACATGAGGCTGCTTCTGCAATAGCTCTGAAGGATTAGATTGCATCTTACTGTGCATGAATCATAATTCACAGTCACAATGCATGATATCAGCAGGCTTTTGATTTCTTCTTACATTCGACAATGTAATGACACACACCATGCATTGTGATAATTATTATTATTATTACTGTTCCAAGAGCTGTGTCTTCCAATAAAGCTAGACCCCCCCTTCCCCTCTTTTTTTTTTTTTTTGGATTTTGTGACTAACTTGGTCTTGCGCATGTTAACTTGTGTCTTGCAACCATAGCAACATCTAATTGCTTGATTTGATTCCTCACCTAAGATTTCTTGCTTCTGTAGCACTGCAATTAAAATCATATAAAGAGACCACAAATAAGACAATAAAAAGAAAAAAAAAAACTTACAAAAGTAAGACTCTTGACTCACTTTTATTGTTGCTTCAGATCAAAACATACTGACTTTTTTTTTTCCTAAAACAGGTTCAGAAATGAATGTCTCGATGCTGCTATGCTGGTTTTCATCAGAAAAGCTTTGTCACAGATAACACATCCCAGGTCATGAGTCTGCATCAAAGAGGATGGATGGATGGATGAGGGAATATTGTTCTGGGCCCACTGACAAGAGGAGCTCACTAAGGACTGGACTATTTTTCCTACTTTTCACTGTGCCGGGGGTGGAATTTAAGCAAAGGCCCGATCCCTTGTGCATGTAAACTGTTGATCAAGCACAAGCGAGCAGGGATGAGCCAGTTCCGATTGATGACTAAACTATTGATTGGACATGAAAAATCCCTAAGGTTGTTTCTTAAGTTAAGCTAGGCAAGTCTTACAAACACATCCGCAACTCTAAAGATATTAAAAGAGACTCTTGTACACCGGGGGCCTTTTGGTATTCACTTAGACCTTTAGAACTTGTTTTCAGTATTTAAATGCCCAGAAAACACACAGGCATCTAACTTTCTTTAATCCGACTTTGCACCAGGCATTTAAATATGTGGTCCTAGCTGACAAATTCATTTCTCATGCAGCGCGTCATTCATAATGCATTATTATGTTGACATTGCATTACTGTTACATCGATAATCACTTTTTAAGATTAACGCATTTGTCAAGTAATAACCTATTGTGTCAAGTAATACACTTCACAGATTAAAAATGTATTACGATCCGAGTTACTGTGTAACTTCAGCAAAGAAAACAACTTTATTTGTGGGGTTTATTACATTGAGCATAATGCAAAATTCAACAGGCTGCATTTCTGAGCAGTTTCAATCACTGCAGATGATGCTTTTCACAGTACACCATCTTCCTATTTGAATTACATTGATAAAAAGTCTCCACCGTACCACTTTTTAATGCACTGCATCATATGCTGAGTAGCAACTTTCACAGGCAATGTTCTGTCAGCGGTATTTGCTCAATCTCAGATCATTTTTGATCTTTCCGGACAAAAAGGTAAGCAAGTGACCATCACTAGGTGGCAATGTAGTGACACAGGAAAAAATTGAATGGTGTGCCTCCTGCAGACCGTGTGCATGTCTAGAGAGCAGCAATTTCTCCATTCCGTCTACAGCATCTCCTCTAATTTTCTTAATTTAATCTGAGGCATTTCAAAATCGTTTGTTAGACCACTTGACAGGTTCCTCAAAATGATGAAAGATGCATTCATACGCATTTATAAATAGCATGCATAACTTACATAAATGGTTGTGCAAGTGTAATTTTTGTCCATTTAACTGTAATATCTCTAATATATCCTGCAGATTGATGTGTTGAATTTCTAACTATGCAATAACCGCATACAAAAAAAACCCAAAATAAATAGATGAATACATAGACCAATGTCTTTCACTCGGAAGATATCTAAATTGCTCATTCCTGCCTGTATCTTTTAAGATCTCGCCACGGACAGCTGGTCTAGGACAAGCATGACGTTCTCACACACCAAGCTTTTCCAATGTCTCACAAAGCTCTTCTGCTGTCTACGGCATCGGGAACAGTGACAGGCCCGGGTAAGAGAGTTGAACTGGCAAGGCATGTCAGACCTTGCAGTGATTTCTCGGAGAGCTATTTCACATTAGCATTAAAGTGGTCCTTAACAAAAAGGAACAAACAGTCTGAAAAATAGCTACTCGAAAAATGCATTAGTGGCTGTAAAACGTCTTTTGACTTATAGTGGATGGAAAACAAAGAAGGTAAAAGGGATGTGAATTTGATTTAACAAAGTTGTTCGTTCTGATTTATTAAAAATGCAGCAGTAAATCAGTCTGAAGTTCGAGATTCTAAAGGGAATGGAGACAAAGGCAAGAAATTGCTACATAAAAAAAACGCATACACAGCAATGTCACTGTGCCACGCACACTTGCGGCATTAGAACTAAAGCCCCTTTGTGATCTGTGTATGGGTGTCAATGTTGACAAGTGCCACAGACAGAAAATCCTTTCCCTGAGGGAATATGCAAGCTAGGCACTATCATAAAGTGATCTGGCATAAAGCAAAATAAAGGGGTTGTGGAGGTTATCTGGAATACTTCCTCTGCCGCTCGCGTCGTCTCATGTACTGTTTCACAGATGGCACCTCTGTGATGTCTGAAGAGTAAAGCGTCCTCTCCCTATGCTTTGGTTGGAGGCTGCCGGTGCCTTTTAACATATCGGTGCCACTTTACCCCTTCGCACACCACGGGATAATACATTCTCTGGAATGAAAACAAGTAAAGCACATCAAAGTGCTTTAATAATGCAAATCCCACGGGACACTTTGTCCTATACAAAAAGAGCTCGCAAAATATGAGGTGGCAGTGGAAGTTACTTCACATATCAGTGAACTGCGAGGCTGGCGGAGCTCAAAAACTCCTATGGAAGGTTTACAACAAGCTTTAATCAAAATACTGAAATTAAAGCATGCATCATATACATCCACACAAACACCCACACGTGTACATATACATAAACACTGATTTTCATTCAAAACATTTCACAAAAATAAGCTGGTTGGGTTTGAACTGATTAGTAAGTAGATATTAATAGTTAATAATAATAATAATAGAAAAATTGTGTAGTGTTAGGGCACCTGTGTGATCTTCGACTACTTGTGTTTAATTGAAAATGATTCAATTTGTGATGTATATTATATCTGAAAGGAACGAAGAAATTCATTATTTTATTCAGCAAAGACGCATTATACTGATCAAAAGTGACAGTAAAGACATTTATAATGCTACAAAAGATTTCTATTTCCAATAAATGCTGAAGTTTCTATTCATGACAGAACACTATCCCGCCTTCACAGCACATTTTTAAACATTGATAAATATGTATTGAGCACAAATCAGCATACATTTAATTCAATAGTTCAATTGTTACTTGCTAATTCTTGGTAATTCTTAAATTTACTAGCAATTTTTAAAAACTTTTTCAGTGTAGAATGTTATTTAACAATATGATTAATTTTAATTCTACCTTTTTGTCCTTTAATATATTCCTCAGCATTCCTGCTTTAACCGTGTTTATGGTGTAAATAAATAGAGCCCCATATAGAATTCTGACAAATTACAGTAATTCATTTGCTGCATTAATGTATATAATTAACTCTGAACTTTGCAATAATGAATCATTTAAGGACAGAAGCCAGCAAATCCAATGAAGTCAAAACAACAAGCCGTCAAATGTGTTAAATTCTCTAACCCCACTGGTTTTACAAAACGGGAACTTTTCAATTCTGTGAATGAAGAGAAAGGGTTTAGAATAAAGAGAAAAGGGAAAATGAGGTCAACGGGGCATCAGTGGCACAAGCCTTTGCTTAAAATGGGAATGAGAGAGCTACTGATGCAAAGACAGAGCTTGTACTTGAATGATTGAGGTTACGCAGGTGACCTCATAAACTAAAATCCATGGCAGCTTCCCAAGGTGAACGCTGAATTATGCTGTCATTAAAGGACAGGCCCTGGCAGCCAAGGTTAGTATGTAAAACATAATCATCTTCTTCCCTCTACCAGTCCGTCATTAGTTGTTCTTATCAAGCAGAATTTATCACACCTTCAACTAGCTCCGCTACCACAAAGCAAGATGCTGCTGGAAATTGGATTCCAGTAAAGCCACCGAAATTGGATCCGCACATACCCGCCATATTAAGCCCAGTCATGTTAGGTTAAAAAAAATGATGTCTGATGAGAGAATTATTCTGTCTTGGAGCATCAACAACTTAAACCCTGATTTCCGATCAACTCCCAACACTTAGCTTGAACCGTGGGGGACCCTCCCATCAAATCATGTACATTTGGACACCCGATGCTCATCACCCAACAAATTACACCGCTGGAGCAAATACCACCCCATCTGTGTCATATATGGAAAAATGTCTGGAGCTTAGAGAGTTGATTTCATGTTATAAGCAATGCAAGAGGGAATGTGGCTCTCAGTCCCAGCCACTAAACGCGCTTGTCCTTCATTGATCTTCCCTGCTGACTGCACTGGCGGCACACTGCTGCTTTTCTCTGTTCCAAAGGCTTGCAAATGTGCTAATGGTATTGCCAACCCTAAATCTGCAGTGACTGGGAATGTGCCATCATGTTAAGCAATAATTCTTGCTGAGACTTTTCAGAGGTCACACAGCATGTGAGAAAATATTACACATAAGACTCCTGCAACACTCTTTATATCATACGCCAATTAGGATGCATGCAAGACTTGTGTAAATATGCTATATGGGCTTAAAAATGTACTGTAGATAATGAACTATGGAATACGATGGGTTTATTCTTGCACATGCCAAACCTCTGTGTTTTGTGTAACATCCCATGTAAAAAAGTACATGGTCAAGACTGCCTTGTTTTTTTAACACAAGTTCTTTGCTTACAACAGCTGTTTGCAACGTTTATATGT
Source organism: Enteromius mattozi (assembly GCA_032359235.1). NCBI lineage: Eukaryota > Metazoa > Chordata > Actinopteri > Cypriniformes > Cyprinidae > Enteromius > Enteromius mattozi. Next base: position 15,283,425 of record JAUMHE010000063.1, on the reverse strand, counting down.
CACTGAGCTTGGGAATATAATACAGCCGAGCGGATACAGCATTGCCCTTTGAAGCCTAACAATAAGTTTGATTGGAAGAAGATTCTACAATCTGTTAACTGGAAGATTGCATGTTTTGGACAATAAACACCAGACTTAACAATCGCTCTAGTAACAAAGCATTGGAAATTCAGTCAATGCTTTTTCATCTGAATGTTCCTACAGGGAAAACCCATTGACTGCCATAACAGTTCTGGTTTTTCTATATACATATATTGTATATATTATATATACACACACATGGTTATTAGGGCCACCCCACTTGAAAGATAAAAATGTATCTCTCAAGAAGAAAAGTGAACAATATGAGTCATGAGTCATGCACAAAATGTATTTTTCTTTAAATGCGCTGAATGTACTGAAAATCCTTTACATAACTGCTCAGGGGTGAGTGAGTGGTATTAGCTGAGTTTTATGGTAGTAGTATTAATCCACCTAAGGGACATTGTCATATGAACATGATCTGCTTTCTAGAGGGATGTTTCCATCATGAATTGAAATTTAAATCTCGTCTATTACTTTATAACTAATGTCTGCTCTCTTCATGCCAGCAGATCTCAACCATTTTCCTGGAGCTCCTCAAAACTGCACATATTGAATGTTGAACACTTGTGAACTGCTTAATAGCGGTAGTGCTAAACATCACACTTATAATTCACAAAGAAGGCCAGGTATACTGTAGGTTGTACATTTATTTATTTTTTTCCATATGAATGAAATCATTTCCATTACAAGCATGAGCACCCAGCTTTGTGTGTTGAAAAACAACACAGTGATACCTTTTTATACAAAAGTCCAACAGACAGGGAAATGTCTCAAAGACCCACTGTAGTGTGAAACTCAAATATTGCCATTACTAATTAGAAAACATTTGATTATAACTACCAAAATTGGCTTGTACCAGTTCTGAGAAGTTACTGGCCTAACTAAAATAGCAGCATGATGGTGTGATACTGCGTTTATATAAACTTAAAATTTTAGACACAACGGGCAGTTATTTGGTCTCATTTTGCTCAACCAGTGAAAACAGCTCAAAAGAAATTTACAGCAGAAAAGCTGCAGATTGGTTGAGTAAAGAATTAATTGACTCCTTCATAAAGACAGTCACCCATTTAATTCCTGAATTAACAAATCGGTTGAAAATTTTCAAAGGAAATGATTTAATGACTTATCGTAAAGACTTTTTTTCCATTTCATTTCTGAAAGAATTTGTGCAAATGATTCAATAACAATGTTATTGAATCTATTTTTCTATTTAACTGTTTTTATGTGCATTTGCTGGATAGAAATACCAAGATGTGCATAAATTCTAAAAATGTGCATAAAAAAAACGTATGCGCACATTATTTGAATCGGACACAAAGCAAAGCAATTTATCATATTTGAAAATGACTATATTCAGTGGCTTCTCCTAGTTTTGTCTTAGTGATATTTAGTGCCACAGTTCACCAGGAAATGACCATTTTGTTCTCTTTGACTCGTTGGATGGAAACTTTATTTGCAAATGTTTTTTGCAATACAATCCTATACATATGAATCGCTGCAGCTTCCAGTTGAAATGAACACAGGAGGCACTCCCATAACTTTTATTCCTTTTCACACAAATGCATGATTTACAGGTACATTTTTGATTAATAAAGGCTAATTTTCACCTAGTTACAGAATGTGTTATGACTTCAAAACATTTGTAACATCCTGCATGATTGGAAAACTGATACTTTTGACTGCCATCGTCACATATACAGCTTCATATGTAGTATTTTTCTGATTTAGTAGGTTTACTCGGTAGCACTGGTTCGAATCCCATGTAAAACGGTTGATCAAAACAGCTCAAATCATTGTAAGGAAATTCAAATAGCATGGCTTCATCAGCGAATATGTTTTTAAATTACTTTTGCAAATTGTTAACACTATTGGGTAGGTTTAAGTTTCGATTAGGCATAGTGGATATTTTCAACATGATAAAGCATTAATCTTTAGCGACACTCACTGGAAATTTGAATTCTGAATGGACGCAAAATGTACCTCAAGCAGCATTAAAAAAACACTGTAATACGTACCTGTACTAACCTAATACAAACGTGCCACAGTTACGTATTTAACGTGTTTTAGCGCCACTCTCTGCACGCTTCACTTTAAAAAAAGCTGCAAAACATGCAGTAAGGTACAGAAATTACGGAGTTGCAGAAATGTACGTAGAGGCACGTATTTCCAATGAGTCTGGGTTGTTTTTTTGTGATATTTCAGTTTTGCTTATAAGTTTAATTCTAATCTTTGGATGGAAACATAGCTAATGGCTATCACCATCCCTAAACGAATCAGCATTGCTGAATCAATCAGCTGAGTGAATGACTCAAATGACTCATCATGAAGACTTGTTCAGTTTCTGAAAGAATTTCTTGAGTAAATGATTCAGTGACTCATTGACGGACAAATGGGTTGAATGAGTGATTAAAATAGCTCACTTGTAAAGCAAGTCACTTGTTGCAACCTATTCGCATAGCAATGTAAACAGCAAAAAGATTTACTGAGAAGTCCCCACCACTAATACAAACATTGACTGTCTGACTAAAGCAAACAAAAGTCCCAGTGCTTTGCAGAACTCCTGGAATGCAACTTGAAGAATCGGATTCAACTGTGATTAAACAGTATACATACATACAGAAAGAATTCACTGGAATTCTTTGCATTTAACAAAGTCTGCAGGAAACAACTGATGACATTATTTTATTAATGATTTAGTGCTGAACTTTGCATTGTGCTGACACCTGGGATGTAATGGCTAAGCTGTGAATTAAATCCCAAATCCCTTTGATTCCTCAAAGCTGCCTGCACATCACCATAACTGATCTTTGCAGGGACAGCCAGCGCTCAAGCCGTACTTTGTGAGAGTCCGGCTACTTGTTATAATCCTGTATAATGGAAAGTGGAATGTCACCTTGTCTTGAAGGTACCAGATAGCCTTCTGTAAAAATGTCATTTAGCTCAAGTGCAGATCACATTTAATTAGAAGAGGGGATTTAAATTGCCATGCATCAAACACTGTGGATGACCGAATGGGAGGAAAAAAATAGGCTTTGGGCCAGACTCCATGAGCTCCTCACAACCCATCAAAATCCCCTGTGCCACAGAGGTCAATAAGCCAACACCGAGCCGTCTTAATTAATGATGACCAAAGCATGCTAGAGAGAAGAATGGTAATGTTCAGCCTAAAGAACCTGATGAAAAGGACGAAGAGCCATTCGATAAGTAAACATATGTATCATGAAAGTGTCTGACAAGTCAAAACAGCACATGATAATTAAACCCAAATACACCACGCCCTCTATTTATCTCATAAAGTCACGCTGTAGCTCTGCAGGTTTCCATGTCAATATTCTTCACACCCTTCACTGCCTTACATCAAACGCTTCTGTTTATCAATTCAGAGTTCAAGGGGGGTGGGGGTGTTTTCAAGGCATCTGTCAAAAAGTGGCAGCTAATTTCTTGATGCTTGTTAACCTGTCAGAAACTGTGCATATTTTTATCACTTTAATACTGCCTTTTGTTGTAAAGTAATTCAGCTTTCATTAAGTTCCATGGTACAATCAATAACAACTACACAGGTGTCAAAGTCAGTTAGCAGACATCTGCTTACTGTATGATGGCGCATTCACAGTACTATCTCTTTCACAATGGACTAGACGAAAGAAAACGTTCGCTTCAATATTGGATTACACTGGTGAAAGATTTATCTGATTATGCAAATACAAACACATAACGATATCAAAGAAATAATGGCAGTCGTCTTAAACCCAAAAACCCTTACATCAAGAGCTGGATTTTAAAAGGACATCTAAATATCCTGCTGGGCCCGGCAGTCCAAGATCCACTTTACTCTCAGTGCACGCTGAAGGACATTTCAAACATATAATAATACTGTAGACTCAAACTTCTTAAAATTGCACAAATTTAGAATGGATGAAAAATAGAACAAATATCACTGATTTAACCTCACAAATTATTCAAGTTCGAGTTTTACAAACTGCTCCAGCATCTCCTCACAGTGTATTTTTAACGAGATGAAACATGATTAAATAAGGTCATCTCTAAAACTCTAACTACGTAAGCGCTATCTATTCACTCTGACGCAATACTCACAAAGCACATAGCTTTTTTCATTTGCTATATTTGTCAACGCTGTGTCAATTATTACAGCTCTCTCCTGCAGGTCTACGTTGGTGGCTGGAGTCTTGCCAGTTTAACCACATTGATCTTCAGCACTGATTTTAACGGGGGAACAAAAATGGAGTATAATAAATAGCATCTTTGCAGGTTAGTGACAAACTGAATGGATGTGTTCGGTCCTGAACAACAGCACCGTGTTGCTTTTAACAGCAAGTTGTTGTTCTGAAAGAGATAAGATGCAGCGTATGTGTCATCTAATCATAAACCTAAATTTTCTTCATCCATCATGTTTATTGCATTATTATAAAATATATATTTCCACTTTAAAATCTTGATAAGCTATGTTTGAAGAAAGTAAAAGAGCAGATACGCACCTGCACATTAGTTGACTTCTAAAATGCTTCATATTGTTTAGCAACAGTTACTAGCGAACAGTAAGGTTAATGAAGTATTTAACTTAGGGAAATAATGTGTAATTGTGATTATTAATGTTAATAAATGTCATTTAAACAGCGTTTTATCATTATGTTGCTTTAAAGGGATATATCAAGTTCTGTCGTCATTTATATACCCTCTTGTTTTTCCAAACCGGTATGATTTTCTTTAATTTTTGGGATACAATAGAAGATATTTTTGAACCATACACAAAACCTTGAAATTTATTACATTAAAAAAACAAAAAAACAAAAACGTTTTAATAACAACACAATTAAAAGACCATCTTTCACCAATTGTAAATTCTGTCATACTTAATTTGATATACTTCAAATATACTTGTCTTTGTTACACGAAACAAAACGATCAGTTTAAAAGAATAAAAAAAAAAACAAGAAAAAAAACCCAAGGCTATATTCAAAATCTTCTGAAACTATACGATAGAGTTTATATTATCTATATAAATAATTGAAACGCTTCATTATTATTCACCGATTTAATGCAATTAACTGCACCATGTCACCATGTCATCAAATATGCACGTACGTAAATTTGAATCTGAGAGCAGGAGCCGAGGGAAAATGAATTGGAATAGGTTTGGAAAGAAATTAGTGTGAGTAAACACGGACAGAATTTTCATTTTAGGGTGAACTAATCCTATAATGCTTTTGCCATGTGTAGACTTCCTCTCTGAGGGCCTTATTTTGATACCAATATAAGCTCAATCAGTCTGGAGCATTAAAAGACGTTACTAATAGAGAACAAGTAAAAACTACACTGATTGTAAAAAAGCAATCTGCGCCAGAACGCTCGTTTTAAAAACATGTAAAACATGATAAGTTTCATATGAAATACATTTTGTTGAAGTCCCTCTCTGTAAATGGAGGTAACATTGTTCCTTGGAAATAAAAATTGCTCAAGCAGCCAATTTCCTCCAAAATGATGAGTCACTCAGCAATCAGAGTGAAGAGCTCCAACAAATGAGTACAAGTAATACTGTTAGTGATTGCGAGTTCTGTCACCTCGCTCATTCAGTGGCCTCAAGGCAAGAAAGAGCAAGGACATGGACTTATTTTTTCTGTAGCTATACATTGTTGAATTGATAAGGCATTGCAGCAGTTTGTTGGGTTCATGTCAATCATTCATAAGCAACAATAAATTACATACCTGCTTGACAGAAATAGAACACTTTCTTTATGCTGTCATAAATGAGATTTTATGAGATTTATTAATCCTCTGCAGTGAATAGCTTGTTTGCAATTAAGCATTTTTTTCATGATGTACAAAATTTAGATAAAGGGAGTGAAAAGCAGAATGGATGGGATGTCATTATTCATCTTTTAGGATTCTAAATTAAAACATATCGGATCAGGTTACACCTTTATTCTGTTACTTTTAATATCATGTTTTTTTTTTCTAATTATGGAACGTGGTAAAGGAACAGTTCAACCAAAAAATCAACATTTGAGAATTTATTCACCCTCAGGCCATCCAAAATGTAGATGAGTTTGTTTCTTCATCTCAACAGATCTGCATTACATCACCTGCTCAGCAATGGATCCTCTGCACGAAGCAGCTTGTTTGTAGTCATATGATTCTCACGAGATGCAAAATTCAAAAGGAGGGCAGGAAGTGAAAAGCACGGATGAGATGGAGGACAGTATTGTACCGGTTTAGACACTACTGCAAGAAAAATGTATCAACAGAAAATCACAACATATGTTGGACATGATCATTATGTTATAAAGAGGAGCGATTTTTCTACGGAACTGAAATAATAGCCTGTCATCGTGCTGAAAAGCAACCTGTCCTCCAGTGCATGGTTTCATTAAGCACCTTTTCCCTAAAGTAAATGTCTGAAGGTGTGCTTTACCATTACCAATGGGAATATCTTAGGGGTGTTGGATATAATCCCTTAAACAGTTCTTTTTGCGTACACACAGACCGGTGTGTAAAACTCTCAGACATTTTAAAGATAAAGATTCTATGAATTTGAAATATTTCACATACTTTTGAAAATCCAGCATTTAGTTGATCCTGTTAAGCGCTCATCATTACAGCTGTAAACACGATGGCTTTCTTCTTTCCTGAGAGATTTGGCATCACAGCATCTTTGTTTCCAGGAGGAGCATTAAAAACGTGACACACGTCTCCCGGAAATCCTGTATAACCAAAGTCTCTTTAGGACAAGTCACTTGGCGGCCATCTTTGAAATGCCTCTCTGGCATCCAAGGGCAGCTCCTATCTCTTTGAATGGGGAACATAAAATTCTCCAAAACTGTTCACTAAGCTTATGTTTAAAGTTCATATTTGAGATTACCAATTAAATCTGACAACAACTGTGTAATAAAATGTTGTTTCTTTTGCTCAAATAGCTTTATAAAAAGCTAATTTCTCAGGCGAGATTGACCAGTGCTCTTGCGCGGTCCTAGGCGCATGTCTCAGAATGCTTAATGTTTCTATAGCAACCAGAACTTTTAACGGCAGATGCAGTGAAATGCTGAGTTTACAAATCAGCGATTGCTATTTTATTCAGAAGGCAGGGCTTTCTGTGATTGATCAGCCATGTTAAGCGTTGCATTTTCCCGAATTCAAAACTATACAAGTGACATGTCTTGGGTATTCTATAGTCTTTGGTATAATTTAACCAATCCTGACGGCTTTAAAACTCCTGAAGTGTATCCAGATCAGTGTGACATATGCATCACATGTTCAGCCAGCGGTCCGTGAGTATTTTACTGAATTAGTGCGAGAGTGTGTTCTTCTGGTATTCAAAATAAATGAATACATGTGGAAAAACACTCTCCCTTCTACAACACGCTCTCCTCGCAACAATAATATCAAGTGAAAAATAATTTAAGACATGCTTTTTTTGGCTGATAAATAATGGCGCAAATGCCAGTAATTTGACGAGCGCAAATGTTTCTATAACTCCTATAACTTTTGTGTCTGAAAAGGAAACTTCTACAAACACATATTCAATAAGGTCACGCTAATTCTTCACTGTACTTAGTAAAACATCACAGTACAATTTTAACTCCAAAAGACGGGTTGTGCTGACGCAAGGTGTTAATAAATCTGACCCCAAGTATTGCACAACAGCAACTCAATTTTTGCCATTACAAAACTCTATTGTTGCCATGGACAGATTATTTGTTAATACAGGCATTGATAAGTTTTCACAGAAAACAACATAACATGGACAAGTGGGGGGAAAAAAGTAAACTAAATATGAAAGAGAGGAACCAAACAAGATAATAACATTTAAAAGTTCTGTTATATATATATATATATATATATATATATATATATACACACACAGTACAAGCCAAAAGTTTGGACACACCTTCTCATTCAATGTGTTTTCTTTATTTTCATGACCATTTACATTGGTA
>JAUMHE010000063.1:15257376-15271247 GCA_032359235.1 Enteromius mattozi | reverse complement strand
CAAAAACAAATCAGCGACCAATATAGCCACCTTTCTTTGCAAGGACACTCAAAAGCCTGCCATCCATGGATTCTGTCAGTGTTTTGATCTGTTCACCATCAACATTGCGTGCAGCAGCAACCACAGCCTCCCAGACACTGTTCAGAGAGGTGTACTGTTTTCCCTCCTTGTAAATCTCACATTTGATGATGGACCACAGGTTCTCAATGGGGTTCAGATCAGGTGAACAAGGAGGCCATGTCATTAGTTTTTCTTCTTTTATACCCTTTCTTGCCAGCCACGCTGTGGAGTACTTGGACGCGTGTGATGGAGCATTGTCCTGCATGAAAATCATGTTTTTCTTGAAGGATGCAGACTTCTTCCTGTACCACTGCTTGAAGAAGGTGTCTTCCAGAAACTGGCAGTAGGACTGGGAGTTGAGCTTGACTCCATCCTCAACCCGAAAAGGCCCCACAAGCTCATCTTTGATGATACCAGCCCAAACCAGTACTCCACCTCCACCTTGCTGGCGTCTGAGTCGGACTGGAGCTCTCTGCCCTTTACCAATCCAGCCACGGGCCCATCCATCTGGCCCATCAAGACTCACTCTCATTTCATCAGTCCATAAAACCTTAGAAAAATCAGTCTTGAGATATTTCTTGGCCCAGTCTTGACGTTTCAGCTTGTGTGTCTTGTTCAGTGGTGGTCGTCTTTCAGCCTTTCTTACCTTGGCCATGTCTCTGAGTATTGCACACCTTGTGCTTTTGGGCACTCCAGTGATGTTGCAGCTCTGAAATATGGCCAAACTGGTGGCAAGTGGCATCTTGGCAGCTGCACGCTTGACTCTTCTCAGTTCATGGGCAGTTATTTTGCGCCTTGGTTTTTCCACACGCTTCTTGCGACCCTGTTGACTATTTTGAATGAAACGCTTGATTGTTCGATGATCACGCTTCAGAAGCTTTGCAATTTTAAGAGTGCTGCATCCCTCTGCAAGATATCTCACTATTTTTGACTTTTCTGAGCCTGTCAAGTCCTTCTTTTGACCCATTTTGCCAAAGGAAAGGAAGTTGCCTAATAATTATGCACACCTGATATAGGGTGTTGATGTCATTAGACCACACCCCTTCTCATTATAGAGATGCACATCACCTAATATGCTTAATTGGTAGTAGGCTTTCCAGCCTATACAGCTTGGCGTAAGACAACATGCATGAAGAGGATGATGTGGACAAAATACTCATTTGCCTAATAATTCTGCACTCCCTGTACAAGTAACGTGAGTTACGGAACCAAAGTAGGTTCCGTAACTCACGTTACTTGTAATGCATTACTCACTTGTTTACACTAAGTGAAAATGGAATATTTTCTTAGCATAGATCTATTTACACTAAGTGCAAATTGCAATGGATGTGAAAATAGCATTTTTAAAGATATGCTATTTACACAGTGTAAACAGAAATTAGATGCTATTTATACTACTTATTGCAAGTGGCAATTATCTGCAACTCAGTATTGAAGTACATTATAAAACAAAATGCAACTTATTGAGTGCAAATGTTGATTTTAATTCAAATTATTAAATAGATGACATGGTTGACACCCTTATTGGGACAATAAAGTCCTCCCTACACATACCCTACCCAATACTTTATTTTCAACTTTTTTGTTGAAAACAATTTTATTGAAAATAAATGCTTTTCTGATGTGATTTAAAATTTAAAAATACAATTTTTCATCAAAAGGCAGATTCGAGCACGCATCGAAATAAGACCGCCATAACTTCTTCCTGTCTGCGCCATTGGAACTGATGTCAAACGATCATCTTTTGTAATGATGACTAGCCCAATCACACATTGGTGGGTGCAGTTTGTGTAAATGGCCACTGCCTCATGCCATTTGTTATATAAAGGTTTTCAAGAGTCTATTGATAAATGAATGCACGTTTCATAATTAAAGGCCATTTCTTTGTATAAATGCACTTGAAAACTATTGCATGGAAACTATGCTCTTATGTGCTTAAAACGGCCTGTTTCTGAAAAATCTTTGCTAATGTACAGTACTTGAATACACTTGCATTTAAGTTTAGCGTTCTTACATTTATTGATTTAATATACTGTATAAAATCCTAAGAAATTATAAAAATCCTTGCACAAACAAACAAATGTCAGAGGCAACAAAAAATAAGGTCACGAGCAATTGGTTTTCCTGCACAGAAACCATTCGTGCATGGATGGTTTTTGATATTCACAGTGGCACTCAAAAAACCCTAGAACCGTTGACCCAACAACAACAGAGACGCCCTATGAAATGACACGTGGCCCCAGCAGCTCTTTAGGGGAGCATCCGCTGGAGTTTGTGCGTCTGTGCTCTAATTATCCTGGCAGCTGTGCACAAAAAAGATCTCCTTAAATTAATCCTCTATCACCTGGCCTGCCTATATTCCCTTCATGTGATATCACTTAAGGGCCTTTGATGAGCCACACATTTCTCTGTGTGCACTGCAGATCCAAACAAGAGAAAACCCCCCAGATGAAATGCTGCTTTGTGTTTGTTTTTGCCTGGTCCTGGAGGATCACATTGCTTCTGAAGACTCTGTCGCTTTCGGCAACAACATCTGCCTTGTGAGCGCGGGGCAAGTCCCTTCAGAGCAGAAATGCCATTTAACAAGACGTGAGGGATTTGAGTCAATGAGTGCTCAATGTGGTGAACTTCATCACAGCAATGAATCTCTCCAAAGAGCTTATGGTGATGGCCTTTTTCTCGGCTTGCTGGTGTGCTCTCCTAATGGTGGGGTGACTAACAACAGAAACACTATGCTTTTGATCCTGCTTTTTATGTCAGACCGCTCCAACTGGTCTGGCTGTTTTAGCCGTTTGAAAAAAAAAAAACTGTGAAAAACTCACTTGGTTATTATAAGGTTTGTTTGTACTAGCAACTTTCAGTAACACAAGCCACAGCTCATTTACAATATTTTTCAGGTTAGAATGATCTTTTTCCAAAAGTTGTTTTTTTTTTTTTTTAACAAAGTGTTGAGGTTTGTATGATGAGTGTTTTGTCATGAATCATAGAAATTCAACAAGAACTTATTCCTCCATTACATGTACATTCATAGAAAAAAATAAACAATAACAGATTATTCATTTATTTAGGTACATTACTGAATAATACTTGCACAACTTACATTTTTATGTACTTTGTCAAGTAATTTTGAATTAAAACTAAATTTAAACAGATAAAAAAAAATCAAGTTAAATTTGACGTTTTTTAGTTGATGTAAAAACATAAGTTGCCATGACTTTGTAGATTTTTTTTTTCTTTTTCTTCAGAAATTGATGCTTTTACAAAGTTGTATAAAATTTATCAGATATGGCAGTAAAGATATTTATAATATTACAAAACGTTTTATTTCAAATATATGCTGCTCTTCTATTCTTGTTTACAACATTGATAATAAGAAGAAATGTAGAATTAATGATTTCAGAAGGATAAAAATATATTCAAATTAGTGCTGGGCAATGATTAATTGCGATTAAACGCATTCAAAATAATGTTTATGTATGTGAGTATACTGTATATATATATATATATATATATATATATATATATAAATAATTACAAACACATGCATGTATATATTTAAGAAAAATAGATTGTTATTTGTTATATGTTTATATATTGAATATATTTATATATAAATTATACACATGTGAATATTTTCTAAAAAAAATAGATTTTTAGTTTCGTATAAATTAACATTTTCACAGTTTCTAATTATAAAAATAAACAAATAATAATAGCAAAAAAAAAAAAAAAAAAATTACAGCCTTAAAATACAGCATGTTGCAGTTTGTTATTCAACTGTTAAGATTTTGTGGCAAACAGTACGTTTGTATATTGTGCTTCTTTTAAAAAACAAAAACTACATTTTTACTTGGTTTGCTTAGTCCTACAGGACAGAACACCTGCTTTAGCAGCAAAAGCAGGCCTTAGAATCAGTCTAGCTGTCTTCTGTCCAGTGCCCAGGAGAGCTGGGGATGAAGTGTATACTAGCACGTGTAATTACAAGCTCTGCAAACCATGTGAGTACACTACTAAACGCGACTCATGAAAGCCTGTCCTCCTGCATGACATCACAACCATACACATGTCACAAGAGGGACTTTGAGACCTTCCTCAACTTAATGAGCCCCCTGACAGTCCTAACCTCATTTTTGTTAAATTGGCTAATTAAAAAGACATTTACGACACAAATAAAACCAGTCTGCATTAAACGAATACTGCTTCAGCGGATATACCTTTTTTAAAAAGAATAAATCCACTCTTTTAGACTTCATTTCACAATAAATAGCAACCAGAGAGGACATTAACCACTGAAAGCACTGAAAGCAAATAATAAAAGACAACAAGTGTGTAAAGGATCACATTGAATGAATTTTAATGAGTCGTTTAAAAAATGGGTTCGGGTTGATCTATGGAGTGCTTCAGTACTGTGTTAGCTCATTATTTATATATTTTATTTTACCTTTATTTAACTTACCAATTTAGTATAATAGTCTGACAAATATACGATGGCTTTTAAACTTAGGCTTTGCAAATCTTGTTCCAGCATTTAGGGACTTGTTTTGTTACTGTTTCAATCAACATGTGTAGTCTTGATCATGTTAATTAAACTAGAAATGGCAGGAATACTTGGAACTTTTTTTCTCGCTCTTCTTCTCCATTGTATGATCTGTTAGCAAGAGACAATTTGCATTATGTGGCATTAGTGAAGGGATTAGGGAACATGATTTATGCCGGGAAGACATTCTTCATTTTCGCAAATGAGTTTCCATTCCCAGTTGAACAATGGAGCACTGTCTGACCCTCCCTTAATCTCAGTGAACAAAAAGGGCTTGCTAAACCATAACTTTGGGACCTTGTTATTCAGACCGTGATTAAACCAGTGCTCCTAAATTAACATTAGGTTGGATCTCTATTAATTCTCTGTATTATCAGTGTTAATCACAAGTTAGCAGCCAATCAACGAGCATGACTGAGAAAAAAAAAAAAAAAAAAAGAAGACTACTTACTGGTGGATAGGTATCTGCTGTTATAACGGATATGCCTGATTGCTAATTTACTCCAAAAAAAATACACAAAAGCGGTAAATTACTGCAGGTACCCAGGCAATTATCCTACTGTGTACTCAAACAATACAGAATTACTTAGGCCTTGCCATCACATCCTCTAACTATCTGCATAAAATAAAAATATACAAAAGGTAATTCATGCGATTTTTTTGACCTTTGTACCTTTTCTATTTAGATTGTGAATAAATAGTAAGATCTTTCACTAAATCATGAAAGGTATGGTGCACATTGCTGCTCATACTGGCCATTAACTCTTTCCATGTAGGTGGCTTTATCCAAAATAGATTTACCAAAAAAAATTTACTGGCATTAAAATAATAATACTGATAAAAACAAAATGTTATGGTAATGGTGCAGTGGTTTAAGCAAACGGTTGTAGAGAAAACACAGGAAAAACAGCCACGTGTATAAGTGTATTAGAATCTGTGATCAAATTGTCTGCCCATTCAAAAGGAATAAGTACAGTTATTTCAAAGATATAATTTAGAAAACCAAATACACATCTTTTGCTGAATATCCTATTAAATAGACACTAGGTGCCACAAACCATATTCTGAATATTTTATACCAGATTTGCCTTAATATATCCAGTGATTATTTCATTTTCAAAAGTACTTTTAAATTGTTACAAAAAAAGCATTATGTGCATTTAGGCTGCTGTCAAGTGCAGCTGTGAAACTTTTACCTCCAAATTTTGCAGTTAATTATCATGCATTCAAGTTATCATAACATGGCAGCCCGGTCTCATGAAAAAGCCTAAATAGTATGCCAAATAAAAACAAGTGCATATGATATAAAATTTGTTGGCGTGCATATGATATGCAGTTTTTGTGTACATACAGTATTATACGCATCTCACAACCCTAACCCTATTCAAACACGCCATTTTACGTGCATCTATACCACAAGTTTTCATTTTTTAATTTGGCATACTATTTATACGCATATTCATGAGATCTTGTAGGAACTTGGATGTAACAAACAAAATAAATATAACCCCCCAAAAAACTCATCTGCTTTCACAATGATAAAATATGCATTTTTTATCACTTATTTGAATGGAATCACAACTAGGTGGTGAGTTATTGAGTTATTCTGCATGAGTTAGGATTTATATTCTGTATGAATTAGGAGTTTATTAAGGCAAAAAGCATAGTTTGCTAATAGTGAGAATTGGACCTTTAAAATAAAGTGTGACCAATATATATATATATATAAATGTTAATGCTATGTTTTAAATATAAAATATACATTTCTAAATGTCTCATTCATAAATACGACTCATGTGCTCAAAACTCATAATTACGATACTTCCAACTCCACTTCAATGGCCCACGAGGCCCAAAGGCTGCAAAATCCAGCCAATCAGATTAGAGCTATCCTACAAAATGGAAAGGACACAAACAGGAAATTGCATTAGACAGACTCAATCCCACATTTCCCACATCCGCACCAGGACTCAAAGTGTCACATACACCAGCCCCCAGGTCCCAGCTCTGACAACGCCTGCTGACTTTAAAAATGTCTTTCCGTGAGTAAATTGCTTGGAGCTGAGAGCAAATTAAGATGTTTGAAGATGTTCCTGTGTTGTTACAGCCGGTTTGTTAGGTGTAATCAATGAGAGAGGATAGGCGTGAGGAGAAGGCAGAGTGACTGGCAAGGCCCTGACTGCACTGGCCAGGTGCAGAGTGAGTAGGGACCTCCCTGTTAACACATGGCACACCACTCAGCCAGGGAGATTAATGGGTCTGACTGCATGGCAGCGGAGCGGCCAGGGATCAGGGAGTGTAATTGCGCTGGGGCAAGTATGGACATGGACAGCTGCGCATAGCAGGAGCCAATCACACCTCGTCATCCCTGCCATACCTCCAGTTGTTCACCCTAGGTAAGAGTATCCCAGTCCGAGCCGTGATAGGATACCAAGATGAGGATTCTAGGTGAGCGAAAAGGTGTTTTAACTTCTATCACAAAAGCAATTCTGTGTAATAAAAGTTCTATTTTGGTTAAATGATTGCAGAAGCACTTTTTGCGGGTGCAGGTCTTGTGTTAAGACCTTGAGAGAACCTGTTTCTACCAGGTATCAGAAACTTCAGCAAAAGCTATGTTTTTATATTAGACCATTGTACGTCAGCGTACTGTAAGGGGGAACACAGTATACAAAAGTTTATTAATATTTACGCTGATCCTATATGCAATAATGCGCTTCTGAAACCACACGAAACTATATTTAACGTACAACGTCTTGGCATTCGAAATGAACATCTCATTACACATATGAGAGACATTCACAATGAATATCTCATATCTATAATGATGAAATTGCATTTCTGCCTCTCCAAAGCAAATTTAACACCCTGCTCATAACAATCTGCCTCTTGCTCTGCATAAACTATTTTGACACCCACATGCTCGTATAATTTCACTGAAGTCCTTGTTCCAGCGACAGATGTTTAAGACAATGTAAATTCATTGGTGACATTGAGATGGTACTTTGCTATTCAAATGAGCTCTGTCTCCTTCAGCGCTAAACGGCCCCTGTATTGGTTGGAAATATCAGTGTCTCTATAAACAGCTGTGACCCCACGCAGGAAGTCAGGCATCCCACTTCCTGTGGCAAGCTGTGCCGCTGGCTCTCCTGGCCAGAGATGGCTTTCTAATTGGTGTCCTCTCACCTCTTTATACTGAGATGCTCCTGTTTGACAGTTCTTGGCAGCAGGATGAATGTCCTTGAAGAACAAAAAAGTCGAATCCCAAACCTGAAAAAGTAAAGCACTTTACCTTCAAGGTTTTTCAAAAGAGAAAAGGGAAGAGAAACAATACCCGGTAAACGTTTGCTACAGAATCTTAAATGTGCAAGGAAAGTTAAAAATGTTGTAGCTACTGTCCCATTTCAATCTAGATCTCAGTCTGTGCTTAATGATTTACTGATTAAAAGGCCTTACATTGAATTTAGCTCCTTTCTGGTAACTTTAAGAAAGGGAAATACAGGTACTCTGTAACTAAGCTGAGTTACACTGTATATTACTAAAATAATGTTCATCAATAATGCATGCTTTGCTAACAAGCAGTCTGTCTGAGTGGTGGTTTTTTAAAACAGGGAGGCAAAATTCTCATAGATTTTTAGTTTCGTATAAGTTAACATTTTCACAGTTTCTAAGTATAAAAACAAACAAATAATAACAGCAATTCATATGTTTACATTTACATTCTGTTTATTATAAATAAATATTTATTTAGATAAATTATTATCATTATATATAAAATGTATAAATATATAAAATTATTAAAATATTAATTGTAAGTCATTTTATATTAAATATATACAATGTTGGGCAATTAACTACAGTTACTGAGGAAAATTGTAATTAAATTGCAGTTATTTAAGAAAATGTTAATGGTTACAAAGTGGGTTACATCTGAATATTTTCCCACACATACAGATATGATGCATTAACTGCTTTAAATACGAGACACGGTGTTCAGGAGTTTAGGGCAGAGAATATGACATTATGCTTATTCCATAACAGTTTTATTTCCTATTGGGTTCCTATTTGGTTGATTTTTAAAGATTTTTTAAGGCAATATTAGTTGCCAGTGATTCCTGCCATAGCTATGCAAGAGTTTTCAGAAACAGCATAGATATTAAACAGGTCTTGTTTTAATTTTAAAATATGTATTTAACCTCAGAAGGATCTCAAAGTAAAAAGTGATTTTGTGCTGGCTGTGCTTTAAAAATCAAATCATTATTATAATCTTAATTATAAAATTTTGTAGGTCTGACAGTAATCAGTGTTAAGTGCTACTGTAAGGTTAACCCTGCCTGCTTTAAATGCTTCAAAATGATTAACAATTAAACATATCCATTAGAATTTAGAAAAGTAATCAAATGTAATCAGTTTCATTACTTTAATTAAGTAACTGAAATAGTTACACTACTTATTACATCTTAAATAAGGTAACTCTAATCTGTAACCTATTACATTTCCAAAGTAAACTTTCTAGCACTGCATATATTATTATATTATATTATATCAAAATAATAATAAAAAAATGCTCATTAGAGAGGCGCAGTTAACTACTGTTCAATAGACACCTTTTACCGGATCATTTAGTACGAGTCTTTTGCTCGGTAAACACTGGGTGCTTAAGTGTGCATCCTCTCTTCCTTTCCTCGTGTCTTAGCTCCACCCCCTTAAGATAAGAGAGAGGGACTCAAGGGAAAAACGCGAGGACGAAGGAATTGAATCAAGTAAAATGATATATTCTTACTCCCTTTAGCATCACTTCAAAGCTGGATTTAATTTGCATAAACTGTGGTGAAAAGTACACGTCATACATCGAAGTTAAAGGCATTGTCAAAACATAACCCACGTTTCGATAATACTCACATTTGTATGTGCGTACCTTCTGCCATGGTTAGCACTTGGTGCAGATGTGAAGGGGGTGGAGAATGTGTATGTGCGTCACGTTTACTTGATAAAACACTTCCGCACAGGATACACCTGTGTTTCCTCGCTCATGACTCATCAGAAAGCCTCCTCATTCCTCGAACCTCGCGGTGCAGTTAGAGAATTCGATCGGTTCCTGGGTAGTAGGATATTGAGAAGCACCCCATGATTTCCTCATTAACACGCAAGGCTCAATGAGAGGCGGGATTAGCGCGTGACCAGGAAAACGGGCAAATCTTAGCGCGATGATGTGGCATGGCGTGTATAGGCATGGGAGTCCCCAACAACAGGTAGACATGAAGGGTCAAGAAATACTTTCATTGTCTTGTAATATGCATTTATTTTTTACCTTAACGTTACTTGTTCAAAGACTTCCGAACTATTTGCTCAGTGACTCATTTTTCCAAACCTGTGGGACGACTCTAATCTGCGGTGATTGGTCGATCGGTCTCATTATGCTTTCATCATGCCTGATAAAGCAGCATTTGTGAGCACAGTGCTGCTTGTTTATAGTGTTACCGGAAAACCGCTATTTTAATTTTAACGCTACAAAGGTGGCATCTAGTGGTGAAGAATGAATTTGCATTTTCATTCAGATCAATGCAAAAAGTGGGCGGGAAGTATGCTAATATTTCATGTCGACGTTTTAAAAACGACTCCAATGATTTATAGTGACTCTTTCTTTTGAGAGACAATAACATTATACACAATGCACTTTCAGATTTAAAAATTTGCAGGATGTTTTCATTCACTTAAAGTTGTGTTACACACTGCATGAAAGGTCATTTTCAAAAATCCATAAGGGCAATTTAATATATTTAGCTATTGTAGATTAGCGAGCTTGGTTTGCTTTATTCTGCAAAATAGCTATAGTAGGCCTAATAGTCTAAAAGAAAAGAGAGAGAGAGAATGTATGACTAAATAGCATACATATCCTATCGGATGAATGGAAAATGGTGCAGGGGTAAAATAAATAATATTTTTTGTTTAAGTGAACATTTTGGCCGGTGCCATGGGGAGAGAAGTTAAGGTACTGAAGTTAAGAGGAGGCTCTTGGGTATGAAGCATTTACATGTCACAGACATGCAAAAGCCTAGATAAATAATTCATTTGACCCAGGCAAAGGCTATTTTAAGAGGTCATCATATGGCTTCATAAGCAATGAGAGAGCTGACAGCAAGCAGGTCAAGTGTTGTCCTCAAAACCTTGTTTTTTGAAAGGGTTAGCTTGGCAGCAGCTGTTCCAGCAAGCGGGGAAGTGACCTGCTCAGTAAACCATAAATAAGTCCGAAGAATATGCAGTGACTTTGTAGAAATGGGTGTTGTTTACATTTCACCTTGATTTGTGAGCCTTCAGATATCACAACTTGAATGTGTACTACATAATAATACATAACTAATGACTTGAATTATAGTCTACCTGTGTCTAAAAGCCATTTCCACACAATCATGCTTTTGGTAAATCATTATTACGACATAAAAAGCCATCATTTCAACTTTTATTGTACAATTATGGCTCATAATTCGGTCTTGTTTCCTATAATGATGACTTTTTATGTCATAATTTAGATGTTTTTTTAATCTCAGAATTTCGACTTTTCTCTTAACTTCAACTTTTGATTTCATTATTATGACTTGTTATATGATAACTTAAATCTCATCATTACAGCTTTTATACCAAAGCATTTTACCATCATTCCAATAGATGGCGCCAAGTACGTATAAAACGAGGGTGTCATGAAATAAGCTACCTAATGTAAGTGTAGTGTAAAGACCACGAGTCAAAACAAAAGAAAATGCTAGCAGCGGCATGAGTCGTGGCCTATTTTTGTACCATTTTGTATTATTCACAATAAATTAAAATCTTCTCGCAGAGGAAAAGGCTTTTTTTGTGTTTAATCTCACTATTTTAGCTTTCTTGTGCTTTAGGTCAGAACCCCCGTTCTCTTTGAAATACTGAAAACAGAACTGCGCATCCTAAGTAATAATTTACCAAAATTGAGAAAATGGAACACACTGACAAATACAAATCACACTGGCAGGCTCCTTTCTGTATTTTCTAGCACTAATCATGTTAATAAGTATTTACTCCAGAATAGACAATAACAAAGATAACTGATGATTTAAAATAACATACTGTGGTACAACAACAGTTCAGCAACTATATTTGTAAAATAGTATAAAGCCCCCTAAACACATTCACAACACTTAAGGAATATTTCACATGTAACCATTTAAATTTGATGATGATGTACAAACCCTAAGGCCACTCAAACAGAGTAAAACTGTCTTTATCAGGCAAAAGAAGAAGAAGATAAAAAAAAAAAACACAAGCTAGCTAACACTGCCAACAGTTCAATTCATAATATGTTGCTGCTCAGCCGAAACAAGTTGCCATAAGATTAAGATTTTGATTATAGGCAATTTAGTTCATGATATAAAATATACCATATGCTAAAACTATATAAGAAACATTTTGATTTCATACAAGTCTCTAATTGCAGCTATATAACCATATCGCTTGCTATTTATAATCTGACTCCATCAGCCAACTGTAAACAAACTGTTAATGACCAAACAATCAAAAACAACTTTTCAGGCTTATCTGTGAAAAATTATTCTCAGAGACCAATTTTCAGTTGTGCTGGCGGTTTGCAGTCCCAACAAGATGCAGGCGTTTTTTCACATGGGTTACCTTATATTTTTTTGGTACAAAAAATTTAAATTTTACCTTTATTAACAATACCAAAAAAAAAAAAAAAACCGGAAAAAAAGATTTTAGATATTTTTTCCAGCACATGTCTCAAAGGGCAATACCAAGATGGTGGATGCTTTCAAGATGCAGCTAAAAAACAGAGTTCTAGGATTTTCTTTTTCCTTCATCTTTTTTTTTTGTATTCTGATCTGTAAACCATCTGTTTGTCTGAATCACCAGATTTCCCTTTGAGAAAGTCCACCTGCAGTACATTGTCTCACCTGTTTGACACTATCTCACGGTGGGTGCTGGCGTCCGTTGATTGCTTCAGCCTTGGTTTTTTGCAGGAGTCTCTTCGGGAATGGAGCAATCTGTCCATTCTCAGTAGAGTACTTTTTTAATAAAAAGCATAGCACTGCTGCATATGGTGTTTGGCAAAGCCTCATTGTGCGGCTGCCAGAAGTTGCATTATGCTCCATTTTATACTTAAACAGTATTTTCTTGGCAATGACTTGGCTGACAGCAATGAGTCAAATGTACACTCACATCAAATATGTCAAGTTCATAAAAAACGCATATGATTTTTATTCTAATAGATCACTTACCGTGTGCTTCTCTATGAGACTGCCAATAAATTCAAAGTCAAACCTTAAAAAAAAAAAGGGTGATATAAAAAAAAAAATCATTGTTATTATAGCATGACTTATTAGCTGGGCTGTCGATCGATTAAATGTAATCAAATTAATAACCACATTAATAATCACAAGTAATCAAATATACCTGAATTTATTTAGAAAAGCATTAAAATTAAGATCATACAAAGACATTATGTCACTGACATTATGTTCAGTTAATAGACAACTCTACTTAAGCTATTTTAGTATCATTAAGATATTGTTGGTTTTACAATTTTATATTTTACATTCTAATTGTAATTTTAGTTCAATTATTACATTTTAGATTTAGTTTAATTGCATCATATATAAATATATATTAACATATAAACATAACATATTTTTTGAAAATACATACATGCATGTGCATTTATATATACATAATAAATATGTAATGTATTTTATGTAAACAAAAACATTAATTTTGGATGCAATTAATCATAATTAATTGTTTGACAGCACTAACACACACACACATTTATTTTGTCAATGGGAAATCCTATAAGAGCCACGGACCCCCGCTTTCTTACCCCTTACTGCGAAAAGAAAAACTGAATTTCTGAACATGCAAAATAAATAAATGAATCATGAAACCTGACAAAAGTCCTCTCTACACCTTTTTTTCATGTACAGTTCATGCCATTTTAAATGAGATTACTAAAGCAAATAATTTTGCCTTCTTACACCATGTGCTCCTCTGACAATGTGTCAGAACAGGACGTCCCACCTTCAAATGGTGCCTGACTACTGGTCTACTAGCCAAATGGTGACTCCTACACCTTACTAGACTGTTCTTTTATACTTTTCAAACATTTCCTCCAACTAATACCCCCGTATAGGTCATTTGTTCAATAGCGGTGAAATACGACCCATGTCAAGTCAAGTCAAGTCAAGTCACTTTTATTTATATAGCGCTTTTAACAATACAGATTGTAGCAAAGCACTGA
>JAUMHE010000063.1:15223271-15243344 GCA_032359235.1 Enteromius mattozi | reverse complement strand
AGAGAACTTGCAAAATCACAGGGTGATCAAATACTTATTGACCTCACTGTATATATATATATATATATATATATATGCACACACACACAACTGATAAACAAATTTTTTTTAATGTTTTTTAAGACATGTAAAACCATGATATTAAGAAATAAAATAAGTATTATTATTATTATCGAAGTTCAATCAGTTTTTAAGACAGTTTCTAAATATTTTAAGGATTTTTTAATAAATCTGCAACAGAAAAGCATTTATTTGAAACAGAAATTAGTCACATTATGAATGTCATTACTGTCAGTTTTGATCAAATTAACACATCCTTACTGAATAAAAGTTTCTTTAAAAAAAGGAATTGCACACCATTGCTAAAAATAAGAAATGTTTGTTGTGCAGCAAATCAGTATATTAGAATGATTTCCGAAGGACCGTGGTACACTCTAATGATGCTGAAAATTCAGCTCTGATCACAGTAATAAATTACATTTGAACACATATTGTAATAGAAAAGTTTGAAACTGATGCAGTAATATTTCATAATATTACAGTTTTCACATATTTCAGTGTGCATGTAGTCACTTACTGCTCAATAATGAATACAAATTCATTTTGGTTGCTTTCATTTGTATGAGTGTGCCTAAAAATGTGTTTGCATGGGGTAATTATGATAAATTCATGTTTTTTTGACTACCTGACACCTATCTAATATTTCACTCATGAGGCCAATCGGGATGTACTGCTATATATATAAACCTGCTCTGATATAATTTATATAAAGGCCCCAGAATCACATTTGTATGAATGTAATCGTTTGACATTCAAGAAAGTCAGGTATCACTGTGAAAATGAAAATATCATTCAGCTCCAACTTGTGTTTAATACATTACTATATGGCTTCTTTTTTTTTCGTATGCGTCATGCTGGATGAAAGTGTAATATTGACATGAGTCAGTCTTGACTAAAGGCAATAAAACACATCAATTTTTATCACCAGCTTAAAAGGAACCTCACCGTATACGTAAAAACCCTCGTACTGTACTGCTCGCAGTAGGGTTCGATTTGAAAATTCATTTAAATAGTTGTAAGCATACAAAGTTCAGAGCGGATGTCTCTGAAGCAATCTCTTCAATTATGAATTATTCACCAGATATTATTCCAAAGGTCATCTTATAGTAATTAGTATCCTGCTGAAGACTAAACAGCCTCAAGGTACCTGATGGCCAGTTTAATTACAATTTAAAATGAGCATGCTGTTTGACACCCTCTATATGTTCAACCAGCGGCCTCTGCAGATGGTGCTTTGAAAACCAAGTGTGTCTCCACTAAAGAAACATATTTGCAAAGTTAACAAGTCCTCTTGAAGCCGGATACGAATGAACAATAAGAACGTGTGAGTTGCTTGCAAATGGCCACTTCAATCAATTTCCCATTCGCCGCATTGGGGCGCTTTTTTACCATCACAGCGGTCCTTCTCGAAGCGTACTGTATTTGCAGCTTTTGCCAGGGACAAATTACAAATGGCTTGCTCTGTGATTCAGTAGTAACTTTGTTATTACTTTGTCACCGCGCAGGTTTAAACTCTCGCTCGCGCTGTCTTCCTGCATTCGCTTCTGATTCGAAAACTATTGCTGAATTTAAACGCTGGGTCAACACGGCAATGAGACATAAGCCACGCCGCTGCGCTGCCTTCGGCAACCCACTTGAGCAAAAGGAAAAAGCTTTGAGCTGGAGATCTTCAGCGGTGATGTGATGACCCCATCTAGATGTCCTTGATGAGATACTCTGTCTGTACACATAAGCCCTCTCTCTGTGTCACTGTGTAGTAACCTCAAATCTAGCAACTCGTTTAAGCTTCCGCGCTCAGATCACTACATCCACTGGGACTTACCCGGAAACTCAGGTGGTGGGCTTTAGCCGCACAATCAGCAGTGAAGTCTCTGTCTACAGGTAAAGAACAAACCGGCCACGAGGAAAGTGGTTGAAGTCTGGCAAGCGCCCCATTTGAGCTGCTGCAACAAAACTGGGTTGATTAGCTCTATGCTAGCCAGTCATGTCTCATTCATCTAATAAAATGGCCATGGGGAATAATGCTGGGAAAGTGCATGTGTGACTGCAAGACCCCATCCGTACCCTTTCGCCCATTACCTTTTCTCATGTTCCGCCATGCATATCAACCCATTGTCACAGCCACTTAGTGTCTCTACTTGCACTCTCTCGTCACACACTCCAAAAATGCTAGTTTTATGGTTTCTGGATCTTACACTAAAACACTGATGTGACTGTGCTTAAAATTCTCCCTTAAAGGGACAGTTCAACTCAAAAGGAAAGTTCTAAATACATATGACATATTCTTCCTTGGAACAAAGAAGATATTTGTTTTTTGAAAGTCAACGGGACCCAAAAGTGTCAACCTCCACAAAAGACAAAATTAGAGTGAAATGCATGAAGAGGCATGTATTTCCAACAAGCCTAGTTTGCGTAGTTTGCTTATTAATTAACTACACAATGTATTCTCATTGGAAATACGTGCCTTTTTTAATGCATTTCTGCAAAACTGAAAAAACCATACAGTAAATATACATATACATCGCGGCAGTTTACAGTTGAAATGTACACTAGAGGCAGTAAAACTCTTTTATTCCTTTTTACACAAAAGTATGATTAACAGGTACATTTTTGTTTAATAAAAGCTAATGTTATATTGTGACTTCAAAACAATTTTAACATCCTGCACGATTTGAAAACTGACACTTACATACACAGCTTCATATGTATGAGTTTTCTAATTCAGTAGGTTTACTCAGTAGCTCACGTGAAATGGCATTGCACTTAGGCAATGAAAAGCTCTGGTTAGAATCCCATGAAACTACATTTTTGAACACTATTGGGTAGGTTTAGGTTTGGGTTTGATGTAGGGAATATTTTCCAACATGATAGAACTTTAGCTTCTTTAGCGACACTCACTGGATTTTTTAATTCTGAATGGACGCAAAACGTACCTGGAGCAGCATAATAAAAACACTGCAATACGTACCTGTACCAACATAATAAAAATGTGCTACGGTTTCATAATAAACGTGTGTTTTATCGCCACTCTCTGGACATTTCACTTTGAAACTGCGACGAAACGTGCAGTAGGGTACATAATTATGGGCTTACAGAAATGTATGTAGAGACTCACATTTTTAATGAGCCTGGGTTGAAACTACAACTACATTGTCATCTAATGTCAGTCCTAATTAGTTCTCATACCTGTGCTTCATCGGACCAAACATCATGGTGCTTGAGGTTTTTGTTGCTATAACTTCATTTTGATCTTAGACATTCTACTAACTATAAGTAACTTAGTAATTACATGTCAACTAATTCTCATTATTTCACAACTACATGTCTATTAACTTTCAGAGTAGACTGTTAGGGTAGGTTTAGGGTTAGTAGAATAAGTTGACATATACTTGTAAAGTTTCTGATAGTCAGTATGTTGTGGATCCTTCAAAATAAAGTGTTAGAAGATATTAAGCAGACAGTCAACTAATACTCTAATAACTGTTAGTTGACATGTTGCTGCAAAGTTACTTACTGTTAGTAGAATGTCTAAAGTGGACTATCCAAATAAAGTGTTACCTAACTATTTTTTTAAAATATATGTTTGTTATCATAGTTATTTGCTCTTTGTGTATACAGGCATTTAGAATATGGGGTGTTTGGATTAATTTCACTTAAACTAATAAAAAAAAAAAGTTTTGATAATTGATATGATGACAAAATATGTAAAATATGTTTAAAATATGCAACTAACTGAAACAAGTTAATTAAAATGATTAAAGCAAAGAAAATTAAAAATGAGAGTCTAATAGTTTGTAAATAATGCTAAAATGACAGAAATACTTACAATTTTTCTTATGTGTTCTGCAAAAGAAAGACAGATAAAAGACATTAATGTGTGTGTAAACGACGACCTTGTTCATTTTTGAGTGAACTGTCGCTTTAAATTGTAACATTTGCATTCTAATTTGTTTCCCTGCTACTTTATCTGCATTGCAGTCTGGATGCCCAGTATTCCTTTAGACTAACGAGGGAAAGGACGGATAATTGAGCTCACCCCTATATGAAAGCTCGCACTCATATACACATACGTGCTCATCAAGCATCAAAAATGTAAAGCCAGCAGAAAAAGAGTGTAACTAGGCAGTTCAGCAAAATGTTGAGGAACTTACAGCGCTGTAGGTAGACCCTTTTGCTTGGATAATCTTTATTCATTTGCTTTTTAAGGCTCCTTTTCTTGCTCCCAACTCCGTCTTGGGCCCGGTCCAAAGCTGCAGTCCTGGCACATTTGCAGAGCACATAATGGTGGTTATACGTCCAGACTCGCCAATTATTCTTGAGTCCACCTAGGTGGCCTCTTCTCTTTCTAAACTAAAATCTCTCAGGTGTGTTTCCGAAGCTCACCTCCTACTGAATCAATGCCTCTAACAGCTGTATAACTGCTATTGTCTGAGCAGAAGAACTTAATCAAGAGTTCCCTCCACCTTGCTTTTCCGCAAATAGACAGCGTTTCGTATGCATATTGCTCGCTTTCCATAACGGAAGCTGGTCCGAACCACGTTTCTTTCTTCTTTTTTGTTAGTATTCTCCTCCACCACCTGCTTCCTACATCAAGGCTTCGCAGTCTATAAGAGAAAACTAGGATTAAAGTGTTTCGAAATGATAAGACACACAACCGAGCATCTAAAGATACACAATATTTAATGGTTCAAGAAAAATTCAAGACAAGAAAAACATCACACCAAATGTAAATGAGCATGTTCTTTTTCTTTTTGTTTCTTTTTTAACTTCTAGGAATATTTTACAGGGGTATGATATCAAGATATACTTCAATTTTTCAACAGTGTTCATTTGCTTGACTGCTGGCACATATGAAAGCTCACCTCCAAAGAAAGAAATAATTGTGAAATACAGCAAATGATGTTTAAATTACAAGCAGATTTAATATATCAGCAGTTTTATATTTTTTTCAGATTCTATACAAGATACATAGTGTGTACATACATTAACCGGCCGCTTTTGTGCCAGTATACATACATGCACACACACAAACTCACGCGCACACATATAATAATATACAGTATGCATATGTTTTAAATACATTACAACAGAGATTGTCCTCATTTTTCATGATTTTTGTCTTTTATCAACTATTTTCAGTAAGTATAAACCACTTTTCATTTTGTTTACACATACAGTATGTTAAAATTTGTTTCCCAGGGTTACTGCTAAGTATATCTATGTACACTTTGCTCTTTTTTTTCTTTCTTTTTTCTTTTTTTTTTTGTACGGTAATGATGAGAATTTATTTGATTCGTGTAAGGACGTGTTGGGCACTCAAAGTGTGTTGCCATTCTAATCCTTCATACTAACTATAACACAACCCGAGGAGATGACTGTATGACAGCACAAGCTACTGATTAGTGTCAGAACAAGGGTTTAGTGCTACAGAACACAATCAGCCAGCGGAGGTCAACTGGAACCACATGCAAATGAAGATGCCTGACTACAGAGACGATCTGCCATAATATTTTCCTTAAAAAAACGCTCAAAAAAAGTAAAAAAAAAAAGAAAAAAGTATCCATTAGAGTAAAGAAACACCTCATTATCAAGGTTGCTTACATGATACATCAGGGAAAAAAACTTTTTAGAAAAGTACAAAAGTGCTAGAGGGGAGAATAACCATGCTTTTATGCATTTATTTATCACAAATGTTCATATTTTCATACATTCTCACACAATGTTTGTCTTTTTTACTTGGTAAACCTTTGGCACTAATAGAGTTGCTCCACCACTCAAAAATAGCTGTTTCAAATTTCAGCAAATGTTTAGGTTCTTACATTTTTAACATGAAATAGCATTTGCAACACTTTTAACTTCTGTAATTGTGACACTTTTCTAATAGAAACAGGGCATTAAACGAGCTCCTAAGATTTGATTGTTTTGATTTTTTTTAATTAATTGAAAGTTTTATTTTAAAAAAGGGATTAAATTATCAACAAAAATGTGAACAATCAAACAAAGTGCATTTTAATCAACCCAGGCTCATTGGAAATACGTGCCTCTACATACGTTTCTGCAACCCTGTGTTTATGTACCTTACTGCATGTTTCACCGCAGTTTCAAAGTGAAATGTCCAGAGAGTTGCGCTAAAGCACACGTTTAATTCGTAACCTTGGCACGTTTGTATTAGGTTAGTACAGGTACGTATTGCAGTGTTTTTATAATACAACATTTTGTGGCCTTTCAGAATTCAAATATCCAGTGAGTGTCGCTAAAAATCAATGCTCTATCATGTTGGAAATATCCAACACAGTCTTACGACCAATTCGTACGTATTCGTATGAGGTGCCAAATTTGTGCTAATTCGTACTAATTCGTATGACCTCACTCGTACGATTTTGTACGATTTGTCTAAAACCCCGTGACGGGTAGGTTTAGGGGCGGGGTTAGGTTTAGGTCATTCGTACAAATTCATACGAATTGGCAACTTGTAATCGTACGAATTTGTACGAATTAGCCACCTCGTAAAATATGTACGAATTGCCGTGAGATCAGGTTGAAATATCCCCTACAATGCAAAGCCGTATTACGTGAGCTACCGAGTAAACCTACTGAACTAGAAAACTCCTGCATGTGAAGCTATACTGCATATGTGACGAAAACGTTCAAAAGTATCAGTTTTCTAATCGTGCAGGATGTTAAAAACATTTGAAGTCATAACATAGCATTCTGGAACTATTTGTGTGAAAATTAGCCTTTAATAATAAAAAATGTACCTGTAAATCATACTTTTGTGTGAAAGGGAATAAAAGTTGTGGGAGTTTTACTGCCTCTAGTATTCACTTCAACTGGAAACTATATACAGTAGGTATGATTTTTCAGTTATGCAGAAATTAATGAAGAGGCATGTAGGTTGATTTTAATTATGTGTACAAAACTGTAACAAAGTGCTCTGAAGTTTTTTCTTCATTACTACATTTGAGGCCTAGACTGGACCAGATTGGGGCTAGATCTCACAGTTTGTCATTTTTTTCTTTTAAACATTAATGCCTGGTGATGCCATATTAAAGAGGGTTGATTGAGAGGCACAGATGAATAGTTCACAAAACACCTAGTGACATGCATTAAGAAAGTAAACCGGGTCTATTTGATTTCATGTTGTCTCAAAGCATGTAACACCTCTAAATCCATGCAGTTCTGAACAAAAATATGGGAATATATTTCATACATGTTGAGAAGCTCTACAGCCCTCTTCTTCAAAAATTTAAAAGACCTCCAAAATCTGATTGTAGTCTTAATTGTTGTGTTATGAATAAACAGAAGCAGAGATTTTCAAGCAGTGTTTAGCAAATACAGACACTACGGCTGATGTAAGTACTTCAGACCTTGTCTTTCGAGCGTTTCTGATCTATTGTATAGATTAGAAGAGTTCGAGTTGCGTCACCATCCTTACACTTGATACTCTCACACCGTCCTTGCTAGCAGACGTGCAAGAGCTGGAGCGAAAAACCAAGCCACCGCTTCCTTCCCTTAATAGAGTCCCACACCACAATTATTCCTCTTAATCAAGTGTGTTCGACAAATCTTAAACTGTTGTAGAGGGAACAGCTGCCGGAGTGATTGTCAGTTCTCTCGCATCAAAGAGCAACACACTCCAACACGTCTTGCTGTGACACATTTCTTGTCGCTGGCACGTACACTATTTTATAGTGAAGTAATTTTTTGGATCACTGACCCAAATATTTCTGTGTCATCAGTATATACTAAGGAGAAGCGCTGGCGAATTAAATTTGTGGTGATTTCTTAACCCGCACAGCCTCTTTTGTGGGATTACTTGATGTCTCTGTTTGAAAATACTGGACACGAAAATATGACACGATTGTAAGCAAACTTCTACTTCACTTAGCAGTCATTACTGTACATCCATACAATACACATCTACATCTTAAGGCTGTTTCTTTGACATCATTATATATAAACCTCGCAAACGCTGAATTTTTACGCAAGTTTCAAAAGAAGTGCACATCATACAAGCATACACACATACAAAAGGTAGCCAATTATGCTATTATAGAGCAGCGTTCTGCTTCTATAGCAGTTACGGTGATTGCTGATCAAAGTAATTATACTATTGGGAGATTCTTGTAATTGGTTCCACAGCACTTATTAGGGTGCATAAATTGTATATATCGAGAGAAAAAAATGATATAGTAGTGCGAAAAAACAAAGGATGCCTTTATAGCCTTGTCTGTGCCTCTGCTAATGAGATAATGTTGAAAATAAGCGGGTTTCTTTTAATGGCAGAGAAAGGGTGTCAGATGCATGGAAACTACCAACATGCTGAACATCACAGGAAGGCTCTGAGCTCACCAGGGTGAGAAGAGCTAACGTCAAAGTTTAAGAAGAAAAAAAAGCACCCTAATATATAAAAGTTTCTATGTGTTAACACCGAGCAAGACTAATTTTTGCAGAGAAGCTTAGCTGTACCTGTAGTCTTGACAGAGTAAGCAGCACAATCAGGGGCATGGAACTAGGTCTCTTTAGCAGAGTAAAACAGACTCAGGCGGAAATTCAGCACCTCACCGAAGCCCACAGAAATACTGCAGTCACCCAGCGCTCACAAATTACACTTAACCTCATTGACTACGCTTACATGCATCGTAATATTCCGTAATAATGTGGTTCTTAACTCAGAGCCTAACTTTTATTGTTTTGTTTACGAGCGTGTCTGCTTCCACAATGAAACAACCATCGGCTTTGCTGTAAGTGAGCGCCAATTAAACTTGCCAAGACCACTAGCTGCGTCCATATGTATTTAAAATGAAACCAGATAATGTGCATAATATGCACACATTTTTTTTTGAATAACAAGAACATGGCGTTTACTTGAATAGTTCTTCCTTTTTCATAATTAGATAGGAATACCAGCGAGCATGTAAATGTATGCAATGATGTCTTCCAGCAGCACAGACTTAAAAGTAATTTGTTAAGTTGCATTCAAGAGGCGCACAAAAGAATGAAATACAAATCTTGTCCCTTTTGATCAACAGTAAAGCTTAATTCATTTGCCACTAATCTGTCACTAAGACACATTTCACACCGCTTTTTTTTTGTTTTTGTTTTTTTTTCACTTGAGGAGCTACTTTGGTCTATATCTACCATTTGTCTACTGTACATGTTTCAGTTTCACAGAGGATATGGAAAGCTACCGTCCTTTGCTTTAACTTCCTCCCCATCCGCCGTGCCGTTTGACACATGCTAATAACGATCAGCTTTTCCGTTTCAATCACTCTCATTATGCAGTGCTTTGAGGCCTACCCTGGCTTCTACAGCTGATGCTCGTGCAGGAAGGCGGAAGAGCCTCTGCCAGCGGACGTCTGGGGGCTGGACGTGGCGGAAAAGCTGGCTAGAGGGATGACCTTGACGGGATCCTCTTTCTTGCCGCAGTGTCTCTCAAGTGTGTTGTAGAATTGGGGCCGGTTGCTCCCTTTGTCCAGATCATCTTTGGGCACTGACCTGCCAAGGGTGTGACGCCCATCTGGCTTGTTCCCCCGCGCCCAGCTTTGTTGAAAACCAAAGGAGGGCAGAGTGGCGGCGCCGGACGTCTGGAATTGGGTCAGCGCTGGCGGCATCCAGCAGCTGTCAGAATGACCCAGGATCAGACATTCCTGGGTACAGGTCTCCGAGGCCTCGGCGAGAGCTTTCTGCAGGTTCACTTCAATAGCTGTGGATGATGAAATGACAAATGCGGAGGCTCAGTCAAGAGGTGAACACGGAAGACAAAATAAATCATACAGTACTTTCTCACATTGCTAAGGCACTTGGAGACAATACAAAGTTGGCGCTATCAAAAGGTGACCTGTAAATGTCAGCTTCTGAAAGAAACGAAAGGCAGCGTTTAAATGTTTAATTCATCTGGTAATGAGAAAAACAACACCAGTTCTTTTAATTTAAATGGTATTCCCATGGTCGTAAGTGTTTACCTACAATATGCACTGAATTCCCTGTAGCTTAATTAAATCTTTAAAAAAAAGTCTCTGTTGTTTGTGTCTGAGATTGGCTTTTTACATATTAAAGAATTAATGAAGGGCTCTAAAACCATTGTTTATTTTAATCGCAGTCATCGCGGCACACCTTTCCTCTGCTGATGTCTCCCGCTTAAATCAAGTCAATTAAGACGAATCAAACGGAAACGCTGCAATTCTTACTTGTTAGCATGTACAGTAAGTGTGCTGCGCTAGCTGAGAGCAACAGAACGTGATTTGCTCAAAGGAAAGAGAACCGTAAACTACAGGACTCAAACTTTCTTATCTCATTAAACTTGCTCTTACATCACATGCGAGATGTGCCAAGAAAAAGGCCTCAGTATTGAGCCCCGGCCATAAAGCCTGTCAGCTCTAATAATTAGAATGTAAAACAGTGCTTGTGGAGGCAGGCTGGAGCCCTACAGCGGCGTATGTATATGTTAACCCGCCAGGAAAAGGAGAGTTCTGTCTGAACATCACTTTGCTCATGCTGGTCCCCCCTCCAAGCTGTCATCTAGAAATAATTTAGCATATTTGCATAAGTAAAGATGTTAGAAATAATTGAAAGGGACTATGTCTGGTTCCCTCACATTACATGCTTGGGTTATTTTTATTTTTACCACCAGGAGCCAATATAGTTATTGCTTTTTTATGTTTGGTATTTTAATATTACACAGAGGGAAATCAAAATATTCTGAATAGCAGAAGTGCTATTCAATAAATATTTAAACGCTTACCCTGACATTGCATTCAATACGTTTGATCAATTCATGCATTTCCGGGGAATCAAACTCATGGCCTTGCCACGGTGCCATGATTTAATGTATGAACAACAGATATCTATACATAAATAAATATCATATTAGTTGCTATGCCCCACTGTATGTAAGTCATCATCCACCATATTAGAACTGTCAAAGCAAGTTATTGAACACAAATCTTATTGATCGTCACAGAACCCTAACATAGATACCGATGGTTTTCACAACCATATTGCATATTGTTGTTGAAAATTCATTGGTTTGTTAGTGTGAGTATTAAGCAGTCTCTGAAATGTTTACTGTACCAAGATGGTGGATGTGTTGGCATATCCAGAGCAGTCGAATAAGAGGTCTACATATATACAGTATGGTTTTACTGTATACTTGGTACTTCTACACTATCAGAAATAAAGGTACAAAAGCTGTCACTGGGGTGATACCTTTTCAAAAGGTACACTTTTGTACCTATTAGGTTCAAATATGTACACTTTAAGTACTAATATGTACCTTTAAGGTACCAAAATGAATCCTTTAGGTACAAACCTGTACCATTTGAAAAGGTACCGCCCTAGTGACAGCTTTTGTATCTTTATTTCTGAGAGTGTATTAAACAAACATCTGTGAAACAAATGCTGGAATGCTGGTTCCAGTTAAATATGTCATTCAATACTGAAAAACATCAATAAAAAACAAATAAAACAACAACAACAACAAAAACAGTTCATTGTAACTAAAAAAAAGACTACTTTACCCAACATTTGTTTGTGTAATACATTTTCATGCATCGTACAGTTAGCTTAGCAACATGCTAACGTCAAACTCCATTGAAATCAATTCAGTCTATAAAAAACTGGTTTACACTTTATTTTGATAGTCCATTTAGACATTCTACTAACTATAAGTAACTTTGCAACTACATGTCAACTACATGTCAACTAATTCTTGTTAATTCACAACTACATGTCTACTAACTCTCAGAGTAGACTGTTAGGGTAGGTTTAGGGTTAGTAGAATATACTTGCATAGTTTCTGATCAGTCAGTATGTGGTGTGTTGTGGAATCATAAAAATAAACTGTTAGAAGACATTAAGTAAACAGTCTACTAATACTGTAATGGCTGGTAGTTGACAAAATTACTTATTGTTAGTCGAATATCTAAAGTGGACTATCGAAATAAAATGTTACCAAAAATTGAGTTGAACGTGCACTGTGCCGATGACAATATTTACCTCGTGTGCACTGGATACGCATAAAAATCACAGTAGGCTATATTGTGAGCTTCGAACAGCTTACTAGATTTGGGTATAGAGCTATGGCATACAGTATGTTCTTATTTTACATGTCAGCTTGTCTTAATACCAGAGAACCGGACAGAACAGCACAAATATAGAAAGCTATAAACAGAAAGAGAGGATAGAGTGAGAGAGATGTGGCCACATGCTCCCGGTCTTACTCTGCTATAGTCTGCCTCAGAGCATCAGTGCATAAATCAGTGGAGCGGTAAACGTGTCACCTTTCAGAGGGTCACTAACTTCATTAAGGAAAAATGATGCCGCTCACTCACTCTCTGAGCAAGCAGAATGAGTCCTGGCCAGGTCGCTCTCGGAGGCTGCTGTAAATCACCCCAGAGCTGCTTTGGAAATTGGAGGTGTCTTCAGAGCCATTGTTCTTTCGAGGGGCCGTGTGCATCACGCCACGCTGGACAGATTCATGCGCGCAGGCAGACACATGTCCGGCCCTAACACATTTACTGAGAAGTGCGTGAGACACCTTTAGTGCATTTGCCAAGCAGGTCCACACGTGTGTGTGTTTGTGCGTATGAAGCCAATCAGCACAAGCAGTGGAGAGTATGTGCGCAATTACATTATGTGTAAAAGGTGTTTCGAATCCACGCTGCTTTCCAGCATGCAGAGGCACAGCACGAGCTGTCAGTGGCGCTATGTCAATAGCCAGGAGAGCTACTATTTTTCGCATGTGATATTTCACATTAAACAGCTCCAAAGATGTAGTCCGTATCAGTTTCTCCTCCACAGGGACTAGTACTGCTTGACTGATGTGTGTGACAGCGCTGAATGCTTTCGTCAGCCCGAGGCAGCGGCTCACTCTGATGCTGTTTAAGTGCTTTTTGTATTCAGGGGGAATCGCTACTCTCCTGTTGAGCTTTTAAAAAAGAATCAGACCGCACATGCTCCGGTCTGCACATACATAGTTGTGTCGGAAAACCTTGTGTTTGGGGGTAAGAGATGGTATTTTTAATTTCACCTCTTGCAGAATGTTGTGTGAGGCAATGATATTTACATTATCGCAAAACATAGGCTTATAAATGCCAAGCCTATTTACTCTGAGAGTAATAGGGCTTCTAATAACGGCTCGCATTTAAAGCAAATTGTCTGCAGATTGAAACATTTCGCAAAATGGCCAGTGGATATTGATTGAAGTCCCGGGCTGATTCACACTTGTAATTACAGAGGTGCGAACGCTTGAAGATATTTTCAATCTTCCCCCTGCAAACATTGTCTAATGCTGTCATCAGAGATTGGCAATCGGATTGCTCCCTTATGACGAAACTGCAAAGGTCTCGTCTTTTGTTCCAAAACCTGCTATATTCTCCAAACTAAAACAAAAGAAAAGCATTTCAATCCTTAAACGGATAGTTCACCCTCATATGAATCATCATTTACTCACCCTCAAATTGTTCTAAATCTCCATGAATTTCTTTCTTCTGCTGAACACAAAAGAATATATTTCAAAGAATGTTGGAGACCAAAGAGTTGCTGGTCCCCATTGACTTACATAGTAATTTTTTCATAATATGGAAGTCAGTGTGGATAATCTGAAGGTATTTTGAAGAATGTTGGGAAGCAACTGTTTGGTTACCAACATTGTTTAAAATATGTTCTATTACAGTATATTTAACAGATAAAAAAAAAATCTGACAGGTTTGGAAAAATTTGAGGTGAATGGTGAAAGAATATATATATATTTTTTTTCTAAGTCCTTTTCCGCCACTGAATAAAAAACAGAAAAAGCTTATTCTGAATCTGAGTCAGAATTGCATGATATTGTTACTTTATATCTTGGAATTCTGACTTCATAACTTTATAACAAATCTTTGATTTTAAATATCACAATTCTGAGAAAAAAATGTCAGAATTGTGAGATAAAAAGTCGCACAACCTTTTATTATTTTTTAATTAGTGGCAGAAAGGGGCTTCCATACATTGAAGACAGCTGTTACAAAACAAAACAAAAAACCTGAGCTTCATTTTCCAAACTAAAACAAAAGAGAAGAATATCAATTCTTTTAGAACTTATTAGCATGATAAAGAGCAAAACTGAAAAGGAATTTTTGTAGAGTTTGTTAAATATGACATCTCAGTGTCACCGAGATACCAGGTTGTATGACAATAAATGCTGTTGTGGAAAGAAAAACAACATTTAATACTTGAAATGAACTGACATGTGGCTATAGTGACATTTAAGCAGACAAGCTATCTGACAGTATGGGACCCGGACAAGCTGAAGTCAGACAATAAGCCCGGATGACAATTTGTGACAGGGCTGTTAAGCAAAGCAGCACGACCTAAATATATCTTGATGGGATTTACATCAAGGATGCCACAGAGATGATTACTCAAGTCATTATGTTAGCATGTGCAAACCCATTACTACCAATTAGAAGGCTAATTGCATAAATATAGAACATCATCACCCCCCGCTCTCTCTCTCTCCTGTCTAAACATTATCTGGTTGACTGTAGAGCTTAAGAAAAACAGGTTCCCGTACCACCTACAGCACATTTCTGCATGGAGCAGCAAGCTTTATGTCACATGAGACAATTCAGCCTTGAATTTTATTCAACGACATGTAATGTTATTTTAAAAATGTGATAGAGAATTCAGCGAATCATTGCTTTTAGAGTCTGTATGTTTTGCACAAACTGTCTCGGTTGTGTTGAAAAGCATAAATAAAAGTTTCATGAGAGACCACGGCAAAGATTTAGGGTTGAGCTTTTTTTTTTTCCCAAAATGCAAATGATCAAGTAATGAGTCTCCATGAAGTTCACTGAGCCAAAACATACCCACCAAGGGGGTACACTGTGGCATATTTGATCAAAGTTTAGTATCATTTCAGCCATGTATGCAAATTTTACATGTATTTAATTGGCGCACTTGATATGAGCACAGTTAGAACCCCTGGGACAGAAGAAGAACATGACAAGAGAGAATATCCATACTAAATTAAGGACATTATTATAGTTTCATCAGCTGACAATTTTAAGGAGAGCTGGACTTTCTTGCAAATACAAACTAAAATGAAATGAAATGAAATAGAAATAAATAAATAAATATGAATTCACTACATTCAACTTTTTAGTCTGGGAGGGCAAAATCCCCAAAATCTGTGTTTGTGTATTATATGTAAAAAGCATTTTTTCCATTAC
Source organism: Enteromius mattozi (assembly GCA_032359235.1). Classification (NCBI taxonomy): domain Eukaryota; kingdom Metazoa; phylum Chordata; class Actinopteri; order Cypriniformes; family Cyprinidae; genus Enteromius; species Enteromius mattozi. The sequence continues at coordinate 15,228,072 of JAUMHE010000063.1, read as the reverse complement.
ACATTAGTTAGAAAAAAAAACCAAACAAACTGATGGATTGATGGATGGATGGATGGATAGATAGATTTTTTTGACAAGGGGTTAAATTGGGATTTGTTATGTATACATACATGGGATTTGTTTGTGTATATATATATATATACACACACACACACACACACACATAAATTATTAATTTATTTAGCAAATATGACTTAATCTGAAGCAATATTTTTATTTTATTTTTTTTCTATGAGCTGTGACATAAATTATAATATATATTTAAAATAAACATGTATATAACTATATTTAATGCAATGGCATTATTTTTCACCTTTATAGAGGGCATTTTCTTACTAAACTTTTGTTTAAAATTCTTACATTTGATCTATAAATCCAATAATTACAATGCGATTGTTATTATAGCCTATCAAAATGTTATCAAATTAGATCATTTACACTGAAAATACATACATGAAATACATGAAATTATATTATGAGATTCTTTTAAAAATTAAATAAATAAACAAGTAACGATAGAGGAAAATGAATCCTTTAAATGAAATTGAAACGCCAGTAGTGCCAGTAGTGAGCATTTAATAAGCGAGTCATTGAGTTTAGATTCATTTAAATGATTCGTTCAAATGGCAGATTCATTAGATGTTTATGAATGGGCTAATGAAACTTTAACAAAACCGATTCGTTCAAAACACTGAATCGTTCAGCAATGATTCGACTGGTTGTTGTGAGACACACTTTTGTTCCGCCTAAATGTAAGTGACCAAATAATATTGTATTTGCTTGAACTATTTATAAAATTATTGAACTATCGTAACAGTAAAAACGTTGAGTGACTTTGCTTAACTAATTGTATATTAGACATAAAAACATTCAATTTTTTATTTTTACCTCAGTATGCAGAGTTTCTTATGTTGCACGTTTTGATTTTACCTCGAGAGACTGCATGAGCCTCGTCTCAGCAGCGCAACCTTAAACTGTCAGTATATTATCTTATTTGCCACTTACTCGAAATGCAATACAATCAGAGCACTACTTGTGTTTGGTTGTTTACATTGTTATTTTTGGTAATAGATGTTTTAATCGTGTTACTTGTCTGTTGTTAATGAAGCAGCAATGTCAAGCCCCGGCTTTGTCGAGCAGAGCAAGACAAGACGAGACGAGACGAGACGAGACGAGACGAGACGAGACGAGGCGAGACGAGGCGAGACGAGACGAGACGCACTTTCACTCATGTCATTCACTTCCAAAACAAAACTAAACAAAGCTAACAAACAAACTAACTAAACATTTGCTTTGAGTTCAAGAACATTTTGAAGTATTGTTTGAAAACACTTGTTATTGAATCACAGTACAGACTGTACAGGAACATCTCACTCTCTGTGAAGGAGGTAAATTATTCACAAACTGATCTGATTTATCTGATTAGTGAACTAAAAAAAATACTACACAATTATTTCTCATGAATTTTGAATGTTTTTCTTCAACATTCTCCCGTTTGCTTCCTTCTTCCATTAGATTTTGAACGCCAAGTTTTCAATGTGGTCACAATCTTCTGGACCCTTCTGTACATGCATGCAATACAGATTAAACAAAGGGCATGAGCTTCAAACAAATCCCATGCTATCAAACAAAATGAAATTTGAAAGATAATAATTGAGTTTGTAATTACATGGACTTTATCATTTCATTACACACCCACTCTGACTCCACATCTAGATTGGCAAATGGATGGTCATTAATAATAATGGAGCTATTTAACCCCATGGGTGTTTTACAAGGGGAAAGATGCCATTTTTCACTCAAGGGTTGGACACAACCATCAGGTGAAATAAGAGGCCCACTTTTCATTCTCATGAATCAGGGAAAGGCCACTTACTGCAGGCTAGATGCATTTCATCACAAGCTCCACTCCAGCACCACTCTCGTATTTCATTGCTGCTTATGAGTGATTTACACTTTTACTTTTGCAGAGGAGATCCGTATGATTTCATGCTGCTCTTAGCTATTATATATTCATGAAGTCCCAAACGTACAAATGTACAGTGGGATGTAAACTGTGACATGCATCGCAAAAATAAATTACAACTGGAGGCCAGGGGCATGCAACACTCCAGCAACTGCAATATGTTAAGGAAATTCTGGGCTCCGTGGAGCCATACAACATATTTTATACACTTATGGGAGCTTTTCAGCATCTTCATGAGTCCTACTTTCTGCAACTAAAGGTTAATTAAGGTAATCTTAATGATGACTTTGTAACATTTTGTAATGCATTTCATTTACAAATTGATTCAATTAAATTCCAATTCTCATTACAACTTTTGCCTCAATAAACTCCCAATTTCCTGCTTATTAACAGTTAATAAGGCAGTTGTTAAGTTTAGGATTAAAGGAATGAAAATTACAGCATATTTTACCCCCCCAAGCCATCCCTGACTTTTTTCTTTCAGATGGACACAGTAGGAGTTTTTTAAACATTTATCCTGGTTCTTCCAAGCTTGGTAATGCTGGTGGATAGCGGCCATTTGTTGGAAGCTCTGTAAATCATATATTCGCAAGTACTGCAACATAAAACTAACCTATAAGCCTTTGGGGGTTATCACATGTTCTCTGAAGCAGATCGATGGGTTTGTAACTAAAATATTTCTAGCTTTCAAATTATAAATTTAGTAACTGACGTTTTTTTCAGAGTGCCAGATTCTTGGCTAACCTATGACTCGTCGTATGATGAAACTTACGTCATACATCGTACGTCGAGTTATTTAAGTTATCATTTTAAAACTAGAAATATTTTTGTTACAAAAACCCATCGATCTGTGTCAGAGGACGTAAAAACCTCCCAAAGGCTTATAGGTTAGTTTTACAACGCAGTACTTGCAGATATATCCGATTTACAGAGCTTCAAAATAACGGCCACCATCTATGAGCATTAAGTTACCAAGCTTGAGAAGAGCTAGGATTAAAGAAAAAAAAAAACTCTGACTGTGTTCGCCTGAAAGAAGAAAGTCATATACCCCTAGGATGGCTTGGGGGTGAATAAAATATTCTGTAATTTAAATTTTTGGGTGAGCTGTTCCTTTAAGGAATCTAAACTATGGTCATGAAGAATAAGGCATTAATATTTACTTCATAAGTACTAATAATAAAGAGTACCAACTATATGGAGGTATGTGCAGATCAAGCACCATTAAACAGTCAAAAAAAAAAATACATATGTCAGTGGATTTTGATGTGAAAGGACAACAGCAGAATAGACTTTTCACTAGAGGAAGCGTTATTATGGATTATGGACTATGATTATGGATTAAGATTTAAAAAATGCTTGAATGATGGATTTGTGTCTTACAAACATGCAGGTTTTCACTTCGTAAGATATTAATCGATGGACTGAAGTGAGGTGAGCAAGTGACGTAAAGTTATATTTCTCTAAATCTGGTGTAGAAACAAACCCATCCACATCTTAGATGGCCTGTGGGTAAATTAGCATGAAAACACAGCAAGATGTGTCACAATGGCCAAATGCAGCAGTCTGAGACATGCATACATTCAATGGGGAAAATAGCACAGACAGACAAGAACTAGGCTAGCTTATGTTCAGTGATGTGGAAATATAGCAAACAATACGCTGACTTCAAATTTAGATTTTTTTTTTTTTTGCATTACATGTCTGCCAGAATAATGTCTTTGAATTATCTTTGTTTAGGGGAGTTTCTCAACAAATATTAATACGGTACGTGCGATTATTTGTGATTAATTTGATTAATTAATCAGCGTATCATGTAATTACTTTGATTAAAATCGGTCAAATATTTTACTAACTTGTTAATCAGTGTAATTACTGACTCGATTAAAAGCTAAACAGAGAAAAATAGAGAATTCTATATATAGTCTATGATGAAAAATGCCCTTGTTGAGAATAAATGACCGATTGACAAACAGCATGACAATTTCAGGGGGAAGTTATAATTCAGGATTGCACAGCTGAGTTGCTCTGGGGTCCAGCACAAGACAGAGTGTTTTTTTTTGAATAATGGCCCTCTGAATACGCAAAGTACACATCCCACCATCTGTTAGTCAGCAGTGAAAAAAAAAAAAACTTCAGGGCAACACATGTGCAGTTTCCTGTATTTGAATAAAAATCTGGCACGGACGATTTCTCCTCATGAAAAAGAGCATCTTACAAAGAAAAGCATGCGCTTTATGCCTGGCAAATGTTTCAGGCTTGTATCTTCTCAATTTGCTACTTGTTTATTTTCTTTCACACCTGCACAACAGACACAGAGAGTACTGTAATACAGATACATTCATCACAACAATACTGACCTGCCTGTGTTACTGAGGATACCTAAAGACATTTGTCTGTTCAATTAGACAATTATTATGTTTGTTTGCACACTGCATTTACAATGATTATAAGTTCTGATAGGCTACAGAAGAATCAAGTCTTATAAATCATTACCAAATAATGTGCAATTATTTAATTGACTTCAGCTTTTCAAACCACATCTAATTGACTCAATCCTTATGAAATGGAAACCGCTGTGGCAGTGTCATGATCAGCTGGATGTGCCAGTTCAGTCTTCTGGCTGGTACTCCAGCAGCAGACTCTATCTGTTTATTGTTCTGTTTCGTCATGCCTGGACTCATGCACAAACTCGTATTAGCCATCCTGGACTCTCTCTCATGTCTCTGTTCATTGTGTATGTTGTCGCGTGTTCATTCAGGTCTCCGCCTTGCTCATCTGTTACTATAACAACTCATTGTCTAGCTCCTCCCCTTGACCTAGATTCACCCGTATAAA
>JAUMHE010000063.1:15202228-15214541 GCA_032359235.1 Enteromius mattozi | reverse complement strand
TCACTGTACTCAAATGGCCTCCACAGTCACCAGATCTCAATCCAATAGAGCACCTTTGGGATGTGGTGGAACGGGAGGTTCGCATCATGGATGCGCAGCCGACAAATCTGCAGCAACTGCGTGATGCTATCATGTCAGTATGGACCAATATCTCTGAGGAATGTTTCCAGTACCTTGTTAAATCTATGCCACGAAGGATTAAGGCAGTTCTGAAGGCAAAAGGGGGTCCAACCCAGTACTAGCAAGGTGTACCTAATAAATATAAATATATATTTATTAGGCCGCGGCCTAATTTAGAATTTAGAATAATTTAGTAATTTAAAAGAACAATTTCTCACGGTTGGTAAGGCGTTCTCCGGAATGTCTATCCAGCCGTGCGCTTCTGGATGCGGTAGTTTCCTCACCTCTCGGGACGGACATGATCGCTGCCTGACCAATGCATGACCATCGCTACAGTGAGACGTTTTCCCATCGCCGTCTTCCCGTGGCAGATCATTGAGCTGTAAAGGTTTTGCGGCGGCCGCGGCGAGGCGCCTGGGGAAGCTTAGGCTGACCGCGCAGATGGTTCCGCCGGGCATAAAAACCCTGCGGACTTCTGCCCCGTCACATATTTCCGTAGTGTTACCGGAGCAGATTGCTTTCCCACACAGCAGGCCGAGCATCTCCTCTGGTGCACCCCACAAAGATGAGATGTCTATTGCAGCATCAGAGGGAGAGTCGGTTGGTAAGGTGGATGACTCGCCAGGACGACGCCCCTCCGTGGTCGCTGCCTGTCAGAGCCGGACACAGAACTGTCGGCTATGCTCCTCCAAGCCGCCGAGGGGATCGGATTGGGGGTACCCATGGTGCCCCCCCCTGTTCTTTCCAGGCTGGATGATTGGGTTCTGGGGCAAGGACCCACCTTCCTGCGATCCCTGCGTTTCCCCCCGGTGCCTTTCCTGGTTATAGCTTCCCAGCCCCTCGCGGTGGCTGATTCGGACGGTACGCCTCGGCTAGGCGGTACATTTCACAGGTACAGACGCGTCCCTTTTCACAGCCGTCCATTCGGACATGGATGCCCCTGTCCTGTATGCGGAGGTTGCTGTCCTACTGGTGAAGGACGCAATTGTGCCGTCTAGCCGAGATGAGGTCAGGGTTCTACAGTCCTTACTTCATCGTGCCCAAATCGCTGGTTACACGATTGAGTCCCGAGAGGGGCATGGCACCGTGGCTCTTTCCGGATTGACGTTTCCCCGGAGTGTCGCCGCCTCTTCAGCCCGTGGTCAGACCCTGCCTTCCTACGGGCCTGGGTTGGGGTGCTGTGTGCAATGGGAAAGCAGACTCGGGTCCCTGGACAGGCGTCTGACTGCTTTGGCAGAAAAAATCAACTGCCTCGAGTTGTTGGCCGTGTTTCTGGCCCTTCGTTGCTTCCGACCGATGCTGTGCCACAAGCACGTGCTGGTCCGTACGGACAGTACTGCGGCCGTAGCGTACATCAACCGACAAGGTGGTCTACGCTCCCGTCGCATGTCGCAACTCGCCCGCCATCTGCTCACGTGGAGTCAAACACGGCTGAATTCGCTGCGCGCTGTTCACATTCCAGGGGAAATCAACCGTGCAGCCGACCAGCTCTCACGGCAGTCCACCCACCGTGGAGAATGGCGACTCCACCCCCAGGTAGTCCAGCTCATTTGGAGCTACTTCGGCAAGGCCAAGATAGACCTCTTTGCCTCCCCCGAGTCCTTCCACTGCCAGCCGTATTACTCCCTCACCGAGGCACCCCTCGGCAGGGATGCGCTGGCACACAGATGGCCTTTCCGCAGTGAGCCTCCTTGCACAGACCCTGTGCAAGATTAGGGAGGACGAGGAGAAGTTCTGCTGGTAGCGCCGTATTGGCCCTCGCGGACCTGGTGTGCTCCTTGCGGCAGCCCCTCCTTGGAAAATTCCTGTGAGGAAGGACCTCCTTTCTCAGGGGATGGGCACGATCTGGCACCCGTGCCCTGATCTATGGAACCTGCACGTCTGGCTCCTGGACGGGACGCGTCAGACCTTTCTGGCCTTTCACAGGCTGTGATAAATACTATCTCTCAGTCTAGAGCTCCCTCCACGATGTAGGCCTACGCACTGAGATGGGGTCTATTCGCCGTCGCCCTCCGTGGCCTGGGGCAGGCCCCATTCGAGCCACTCGCGTCAGTCGAGCTGAAATACCTGTCAAAGCTCAAGACAGCACTCCTGACCGTGCTGGCTTCTATCCAGAGGGTAGGAGACCTATAAGCCTTCTCTGTCGATGAAACGTGCCTGGAAAATCGGGCCGGCTGTTCTCACGTTAACATGAGATCCCGGCCCTGTGCCCAAGGTTCCTACCACGCCCTTCCACGATCAGGTAGTGAACCTGCAAGCTCTGCCCCAGGAGGAGGCAGACCCAGCCTTAGAGTTGTTGTGTCCCGTATGCGCATTGCGCCTCTACGTAGACCGCACTCGGAGCTTCAGACGCTCTCAGCAGCTCTTGTCTGCTATGGAGGACAGCAGAAAGGGAATGCTGTCTCCAAACTGAGGTTGGCCCATTGGGTGGTAGATGCCATCTCCCTGGCTTATCTATACCAGGGAGAGCCATGCTCCTTAGGTGTCAGAGCCCACTCCACAAAAGAAGAGGAGTGTTGCCTCATCCTATGCGTTGGCTCACAGCGCCTCTCTAGCAGATATCTGTAGGGCTGCAGGCTGGGCGACACCCAACACCTTCGCGAAGTTCTATGATCTTCGCGTAGAGGCTGTGTCCTCCCGTGTCTTCAGTAGAAGAAAAAGCAGGTGAGCGGGAGGCCGGCTGGTTTCGGCTTGCTGCGCCATTCCCAAGGGATCTGTGCGCTTTTCCCAGTTGTTGCCTTAATAAGGCGAACCTGAGTCCTCCTGCCCCGCAGTCAGAACTAGAAGCGGAGTAGCTCCTGACTGTGCTCCTACTGGGTCTCCTTCGCCCAGTAGGTTGTGGCTACAAATCTCAATATTCCACGGTCAGCCAGAAGGCCTTGTTTCCCTTCACATATATCCATAATCTTATCGATATAGTGTATTGTTCAAAAAATTCCACATGTAGAAAATATTAGAAACATGTGCTCCACGTCCCCAACCAACTGCTTCAGTAACAACTGGCAGCCCATGTTTGTTCTGACCAACTGAGGAAAAAAGCATTACAATGAAAGCCACGCCAATGGTGATTTAATCCAACGAACAATTAGCTCATATCAAATCAAACCCTGCAAATTAATAATTTGAGCATAAAGTAATAATAATAATGTTAACAACATCAGTATTGCGTGACAGTGAGTATAGTTGGTATTAGCATTTATGGGTTGTTCCCATATGTAACGTCGAAGTGATTTGACTGAAAGGGAAATGTCTAGGTTACGAAGGTAAGGTTACGAACCCTGGGTCGCGCTGACGCCGGCTCGGCTCCTCAGCGAAAACCTGCAGGTGCACTGCATCCGTGCCCTCTTATACTCACATAGTGATGAGGTGCACCTGGATGAAATCTGTGCACGCCAATGTTCATTGGCCTTTTCTTTGAAGCTCAAAGGCGATTGGTCTCTCATGCGAGTTCCCATATGTAACGTCTCCATTCCCTCCTTCAGGGAACGTGGGTTACCTTCGTAACCAAGATGATTATAACAAGTAAAATATGATTTAAACTACTTTTTAATATATAAACTAAAGGGCACTAAAACACACACAGAAATGTATGAGGAGGCACATATTTCCACTGAGCCTAGGTTGGGAAAACTGGTCCTAGACTGGCGTTATCGTGCTGCAGCAACCGGAAGTTTCTAGAAATCCCTGCTCTGCTTCTTGTAATGAAATTGTAATGAGGCCGGACACACTTTGAAATGGTGTAGCTGGGACTAGGATCTTCAGGATGTGACATGCATCTCAAGTTAAACTCCACAGAGTTCATCTGAAGAGATTCCTGCCTGGCTTTGTTGTCTTATCTTATATTTCTAAATGAGTTGTAGCAAATATTTTGTGGTTTTATGTAGATTTCTCTGGATCTGTTTGTATTCTTGTACTAGCTTTGACAACTCTTCATTCAAACCCTCCAATCCAGATGGAGTCTATACTCTACAACAAATGTTCGCCAGTCTCATAGACATGTATAATTTGGTAATATTTCACAAATTACTAACTGTCACAGAGAAACAAATCCTGAAATTTTCTCAAAGGGAAATTATGCTATGAGAGATGGGCTGTGAATATCATATGAGACGTAATGTGCTGTTGCCATCTTCACTGCTGCTTGATTTATGACCACCAAAGCAAGCATGTGCATCACATGCAATTTATACACAAATATGTGCAAATGTTTGCATTTTAATTGGCTTGAAACACTAACCTGTCCTGTGTTATAATATAGTGAAGTCTATTTATTATTATTCATGCTGAGCTCACAGTGTTTTTCTTATTTCTTATATCAGAGCTAACAGTGAACTATGATGATGGATCCGTCTCAATAGATGTTGACCGTAGGGTTGTATACAAATTACCCCATTGACTTAATTCAGTGCTTGGCAATTCTAAAACATTCTCGCCCATTATTTTGCTTGGAAAAAAGCACTTTTAATAACCCTCTAAATGTGAAGGTACTTATTAAATAATGTAATTATTTCAATAAAATAATTAAAATTAGCAGTTAATTATGATTGAGACCCCTCCTGTGTATTCTCAAATAAGGTTAAAAATCTTTTAAACACCACATTTAATTTATTTCCTTCCGTAGCTGAATTAAATCAACAGCCCAAGCTGGGATGACCCTGATGATCTTTTGTTTTAGCATTCAAAAGCATGAGGCATCATAACTTATCATAACAGGAAAGTCATTAAGTCTGTTAATGTGATTATGTCCAAGCCTGAAATTGCTACACAATTGAACTGATCACAAATGCATTCATTCATTCATCATGCATTCAGTTATTCATTTATTCATTCATTCTACTTTTTTCTTTGTCAAACCTCAAATTTATCCTGCTTCCATCCCTGAAAGCAACAAGTGTCTACTAGAGAGTTTAGACTTATTAGCATAACTGTGTTGAATTATATGCATGAAATTAACTGGTTAATGGCATGGAGATTTTAACATAAAAAGCTTTTTGGATTAGATGTTGGACTCTAGTTTGAGTTGTGATATCAGTGCTGGGTAGTAACGGATTACATTTAATCTGGGATATGTAAACAGATTCCAAAATTGAATCTGCAGTCTGTAAATTTTGCCTCTTTATCGTCATCTATGTTTGAAAAACCTGCAATTTCAGTTCCTTGTGAATTGTATTCCATGTGTGGGTTGTACTCTGGTATGGCTTCAGTGCGGATGAATCTAATGTTTTGAGGTGAATGTGTAGTTGTCATTGTACTTAGTAATCACAGGTTCTAGACTACGTCTTGGAATATATGACCCAAATAAGAAATGTCACTGTATATTGTCATCTGAACAAGTAAGTAACAAGTCTGCCATGTTTGTTCTGACCAACTGAGGAAAAAAGCATTACAATGAAAGCCACGCCAATGGTGATTTAATCCAACGAACAATTAGCTCATATCAAATCAAACCCTGCAAATTAATAATTTGAGCATAAAGTAATAATAATAATGTTAACAGCATCAGTATTGCGTGACAGTGAGTATAGTTGGTATTAGCTTTTAGATTTCCATTTATGTACAGTCTAATCTCTATTATTGTCACACCATTTAAATCTAAATTTAAAGGGTAAGTTCACCCCAAAACGAAAATTCTGTCATTTATTACTGACCCTTATAGAAATCATGTCCAAAATTATATTCTGCAAGAGCGGGGAAATTCGGACCATGTGACTGATGAGATAACATTTTGGATTTATGATTTGGGAGGAGAAATATCGCTACACCCTGAGTTAGAATAATATCTATTGGTTAAAACACGATTTTGAGATGTGTCCAAAGATGAGTTTAAAAGCTCAAGACAGGATTCAAATTATGCTCTTAGCCACGCTTTTAGTCATCTTGATTTTCATCACGTTTTGCATTCTTTAAGAACCGTTCCAGCATGCACACCTGCTGCTGCCTAGCTACGATGAGAAGAAAACCCATCTTGTCTCGTTACTTCTATTTCTTTACTTTCTTTTCTTTCCGTGAGAGTTCGTGTAAGTTACGTTTTGCCTGCCTTGTCTCCAAGTCTCCAACTGCACCGCATCAAACTTCAAACGGACCTCGACTCGCTTCTCCTTCAGCCACCGCCCAATCATCGGCCTCCCAAAACTTCAACGACAACTGACTTCATCTAATCAGCAACTTGGGGAAACCCCTTTCTGCAGCGAGGACCACAGAAGGAAGCCCGTAGCACAAGGCAACGCAAATACAAACCTTCAGATTCAGGCTGAACTGGTGAAATTGATAAAAATCTAGCCTCATTGATGAACTCAGCGCGAGAGTTACTTAAGTGATTGATGGTTGTTCAAATCGATGCAATAGCAGATATTTTTGTAAACTTGGGATTTCACATTTTCACTCTCTCAAACTCACTCTTTCCCCACTTTCTCTCTTCCTGCTACTTGTAAAAATGTGTGAATGCGTGTGTTTATGTGTTAGTTTAGTTTCTGTGTCTTAGGTTTATCCAATAAAGCCATATTTATAATTGAAAAGAGAAGTATCTTGTGTTTTGTGCTTACAAGTTAATGTCTTAAACTGCCAATCTTGTTACTGTGCTTATTAATAGTGTTTACACTATAATCTGGATTTTAATATCCAGCACAGAGTTGGTGTTATACGGCTCGTTCAGTGAATCGCAGACCGATTCAGTGATTCACCGTAAAACAGCGATTCTGTTCAAATTCCCTAGAGAATCTTAAATGATTCTGATTTGATTCTTTGTTTGAGCTAATTTGCTTACACAGTTGTACGGTATTGCTGTCTATAGAAGTTCAGATGGCTCACTGATTTCATCAAAAATATCCTAATTTGTGTTCCGACGATGAACGAAGGTCTTATGGGTTTGGAACAACATGAGGTGTGTAATTAATGACAGAATTTTCATTTTTGGGTGAACTAACCCTTTAAGAAATTATTTTAACCCAAAAAGCAAACTGTGCTCCCCTCGGACTGGTTGTTTTCAAATATAAATCTTGTGTAATCCCAGGCTATCTGTAATTTAATTTTATTTTATTCACGCGTTTCATATAATCCTTTCTGAATTATCTGATTATCTGCCATCAAAATAATTTTTTGACATTTAATTATTCCTGCTGCTGTGAGGATAGGCTATAATTAAATGATCCGCCAGCTGCAGGATCCTCACAGGTGATAGCCTAGTAGCATGAATAACTTCTTTATGTTCACAGATATGACATAATAAGGCAGTGCCATGCTTGAATTTCCTGTAAAAACCTACCCATACTGTACCACCAACACAGTCTCACGACCAATTCGTATGTATTCGTATGAGGTGACAAATTCGACCTCACTATTAGTTCATTCGTACAAATTCATACGAATTGGCAACTCTTAAAATCCGTTATGATTTAGCAGAAATCATATGAATTTGTACGAGTGAGGTCGTACAAATTTGTAAGAATTAGCCACCTCATAAAATATTTATGAATTGCCGTGAGATCGGGTTGGTGCCATTCAAATTAGAAAAGATTATTGTAACCAACCCGTTGTGAATCGGGCTAAAGTGAGGCGATATTTTGAACACAGGCTGGTTACGTACTTGTTAAAATACTGGATCATTTGGATCATTTTTAGCCATACAAAAAAGCATAGGAAATTCTGGAGTAATGAAATGTTTAATGCATTTAATGCATTTTTATCAACATATATCAAATTTCTAATCTAAAAGTAGTCAGAATACATTAGCCATAAAGACTAACTTAGATTTCGTTGCTACCTACAATTTTCATTATGTCATCTATGATCAGTACAATGCTTGAACAGACTTTATATGAGGCGCATCACATTATTAGGTACCTGTGATAAGATTTGATTGAATTTATAACATGGGTTTCTCTCTCACAGGCACTAATGATGGTGTGGTTTGTCTTTTGATGGACATTAGTCCAGTGAGGAATTATACTAACCTGACAAGTGCCTCTTTCAGGATCAATTTATTGTTTAGTGTGAAGGACAGAGCAATTTGGTCTAATTTTTGTTCCACCACAGTCATACTCATGGCCTTTATTGTGTTGCTGTGTGTGTGATGAGAAGTAATTAATCTATAATTGGTGTGAGTGTCACTGCAATTAGCCATGTGATAAATCTATAGTTGCTTTTTCTTCTCCCAATAAGAGCAGAAATGCTGCAGTCTTATGGTAATTAATGTCCTCTCAGGCAGTGTAAGCGAAGACTTGTGTTCTGTCATGGCTTCTTAGCTAAACCATTAACTGATAATTGTTTAGTAATTACATTTTCATATCATGAAATACAGATTTTTTTTAAGCAAAATTGCCCTACAATTTGCCTGACTGCTAACTCACAATCTGTAAACACTGTAATTCATTTAATATGAACATTTTGTATTGAAAGTCTTAAAGGTACAGTAACAAACAAGTTGTATAATTCAGCAATCACCTGATGTTTTTAACACACCACTGTGATTATTAAAATAACTGCCAATTAAACTTAATTTCTGAACCTGACACCAATCTGTGTAGAACAAATGGTAATACAGCATTTTGGCCTTATATGTCAACAACTCTAGGTAACTGTGAAGAAAAGTAAACCAGGCAATCAATAGATAAGATCCAGTGCTTGAGAGATTGGTTTTCACCTTGCTCATGGCAAACGCTATACATGCAGTGTTTTGAGGCGGGTGTGCATTGTTTTCTGAATGTTGAAGTACATACTTGCTCCATGCTCTATACTGTAACTATCTGTGCTTCAGGGCTGTCAGCATTTACCACAGTGCTTGTTACTGAACAAGAGTGTTTGGAGACCTTGGGTTAAGCAGTGGACCCTCCCTGACAACAAGAGGAGATGTTCATAGAGAATCTGTCCCAAAAAGGCTTGTTAGATTATTTTATAAAACTTTTGATTGATGGTAGAAGAAGGCCCATGGTGTAAGCAGATGTTACCAATGTTCACATGGACAGGGTCATACACATACATGGCAAGGATGGATTCCCTTTTGAGAGAGAGATCATAATTATTTGATGCCATAAAGCCTGCTCTGATTTGGAAGAACTATTCCAAAAGGGAGCAAGTGATCCACTTTCTTTTAAGAGTTATGAGACATTTCCAACTTGCCTCCAACTAGTCTCTCTTGAGTAGCACATTTTTAAAGATCTTATTTTCGGACACCTTTGGTTAGGAAGGATTTTCTAGGCAAATGGAGCATGTGGAGCTGCAGGATGACTTATTATGTGTTGCAGCTGAAGGTTTTGGGGATTGGTTTGGAAGTAATTCATCAAATAAACAGTAACTGGCTGTTTGCTAACAATGCATATTTAACTAGAAAAACTATTTTGCTTCGAAAACCTTTTCTGTGAAATAAATATGTACATTTGGTTTTCAACTGATTGCTGTTTGTGCCGAATGCCAACCGAGAGCAGGGTCCATAATTCATCCAAACCAAGCTCTTTAGAAAAACTTTCCTGTGACGACATTTTGCTAAATTATATTACGCTGCTTCTTGCATGTTTCGCAACATTTAAAAAAAAAAATGTCTGGTGAGTGGTGCTAAATAATTAATGCTCTCTCAAGTTTGAAAATAAGGTACCACATACACTATATCTAGCCTAATAGTAAACTAAATGTTAATTGTTGAGAAGATGCTTAGTCCACCAAAATTTTATTAGTTGGTAAGTCATAGATAAAAAGGCTGTCCGTGTCTGTGATGGACAGATTGTATATGGTTGGTTTTTGAGGTAATTACACTATATCAGGCAGGAAATCCAAGCATTTGTTTATCATTCATCAACCGAACTATGGCTTATCGTTTGACATTGAAGCATGTAAGTAATGTCAGTTTCACATAACCACTCGCTCTAGCATTAACTAAGATAAATGTGTGCCATTGTGTGCATATCTAAGTGTTTGTGTGGAGTGTGGAAACTGTTAGCAAACTCCTGCATTTTATACACACCAGCAGGATCACTGGATTTTTTATTTTTTTTTTATAACAGTGGAAACGACTTAAAACACACATAATTTTTGCTTATACATATAAGAGTGTTGAGTTGTAATCTGTTTTGTAATCTTATTTATTGAGTTGATTTAAATATAATAATATTGTACTGATATAGAAACACAAATAGAAATAAAATATATTCCATTCATTATTATTAAAATTATAAAGCGCAATAAACATTACATGACATCATGTTTTCCAAAACTGGGGTTCATGTTTTTTTTTTATTAATTAATTACGAAGAATTAATTGCTACTGTGTGAATAATGTAACCAGTAAAATAGTACATGTAATCTGATGAATATACATCATTTAAAATGTAACATAATTACAAATACTATACTTAATTTTTGGAATCTGATTACGTAATCCAGATTACACATAACTGGTCATAAGTATTGTTAACTCATAATGTGTTTGAAAAGGAATAAAAGATGTGTTACTGCCACTATTGGTATTTTGTACACTTCAGAAACAAAAAAGCTGTCACTGGGACGGTACCTTTTCAAAAGGTACATGTTTGCACTTAAGGGGCCATTTTTGTACCTAAAAGGTATATATTAGTACCTAATACTATACAAAAATGTACCTTTTTGAAAAGGCACTGTCCCAGTGACAGCTTTGCACCTTTATTTCTGAGAGTGTATGTTGGAGTTTTGCAAAAATGTATGCAGAGTCACATTTTTTCCAGCGAGTCTATTCATTGAGTCTAATACCACAGTGTTTTGCACCTGCCGGCATCAGGCACATAAAAGGCCTTAGCAGAGGGTCTCTCTCATCCCACCCAACACAAATCTGTCAGATGCTGTATTCTTAAAATGTGGTGGGAGAGATGGGCAAGCCGCCAGTTTAGAGCGCTTCAGAGTTTGCCATAAGGAGGTCATGAGCCAATACGTTTCAAACTGAATAAATACATTGAAGATATCACACTGCGCTGCGAAATTCATTTTGTTGGGGTTCTCAATAGCAGCGGTACGTTTGCACTGTCAGAATCAATCAGCGCAGATGGAATGTCGAAAAACAGAACAAACGTGTTTATAGTTCTAAGAAAACCTGGCTGGCAGGATCCTAGTCTAGTCGAAGCGCAGCGCGGCTTCGTTTTTTCAAGGCTCAGCACAAAGAATCATACAAATATAAATGTTTGCTAAACAATTCATTCAGATGTCTTCATCTATATGACTTATTTCAGCTAGTTTCTCTCTCATTAGTGTCTCTTCACCCGTATGCATATCAACTCTCTGTAAACAGCAGCATGTCTCTATAGTGGAAGATTGCATTCTCAGCGGTCTGCTGGCTTCCCCATTGTGATTCAAAGTCAATATATTGTTCAATGAAATTAAATGAGCTTGCTTGTGTCTGCCTCTCTCTCTTGCTCTTTCTACTCAGCATGCTGAAGTGTCTTTTTTCTCTTTCACCTCTTATTTCCCTTCTAGTTAGTTTTCTTGCCTGTTAACAGCATGTAGAGATCATTTCAAATGAGCTAGTATCATGATTGAACTTGCTGGGCTTCATTTATGATGGCAGCACGGCATGTTCTGGGTTTGATATGCATGAATTCATCTTGTGATGAAGTAGCTTTAACACCCTGGGGCCTGGAGCTCACTGACTTCAGCGCTACTTTAGATGTTTTTGCATATTGATCATGAATAATAATGAAGAGCAGTGCTTGTGGTGAGCCAGCACTCAACTGTATGCAGTAAGGATTACTCGAGGATTAACTAGTTGTGCAGAAATGTGGTCGACTCCTGTCAGTGGTTTAGTGTTGGCCTTGGATAAATGATTTAGAATACTGTGCAATGGTCTTTGCTGTATCTGGATAGTCCAAGGCTGACAATACTGTTATGACTGGCTGACCTGTGAAATTAAAAATTACTTTGCTGTTGATAATAAAGATATGCAAAATGGAAGCATTTTCAGGTCTCAGATGTTTTGACTCCACTCTATATAAAATAAGCAAATGCAGAAATGACAACACCTATTTGTGATTACTAATTAAAATCTCTTGCAGCACCTGCTATTTCTTGTCAAAAATAATATCATAAGTCTGACTGGCTGTTTAATACTGTTATGTTTCGTGTCTGTCTTGTGCCATGTTTTTCCCTGTCTTTGTGATTTTGGTTTAGTCCTGTCCTTATTTGGTCTTTCCTGTCTTTACGTTCCGATTAGTGGATTTTGTACACCTGTGTTTAACAGCTG
>JAUMHE010000063.1:15191164-15201697 GCA_032359235.1 Enteromius mattozi | reverse complement strand
AGCTGCCTCGTCAGCTCTTTGCTTTCTTGTTTTGTTTTGTTATTAAACGTTTTTGCATACAAGTTTCTGACTCCTCCGCTCTCTGCCTCGGCAAGAGGCGCAGCCTGCCTCAGCATACAGGCCCGCATCGTAACAAATACAAGCCACCATTCAGGCTTCAACTGGTTTTTAAAAACCACCTGGCATTCATCCTTTAGATTAGATACTCAAAGTTATGGAGTTAATTATAGAACCACTGGCAGAGATGACATAAATTCAATGAGACGAGATAAAGGGAGATAATCTGACTTCAAAAGTGTGCTATTTTTATAACTGCACTAACTTACAGCTTTAATTAAGGGAAGCTCAATAAATTTGCTGTGTGTGAATGAAGGATGAAGGCATTCAGTAGGGTTAAGGTGAAACTCTGATTGTAATTGGACAGTTGACCTCTAAGGAGACTGAGGTATTCTGGTATGTAAAATATGCCACACAGCAAGAGAAGGGTCAGAGGAGATCGTGATTACCTGAGAGAGCCTGTGTCCTTGAGCCCTTGTGTGCTGAACAGAGAAGCTGTCAAAGCCTGTGCCAGAGGAAGCTGTTTATACAGCACCTGCACATCTGTAATCACACACTGCCTGATTAACAGCGCACAGATTGTCTGGTCCAGATAGCAATGTGTTCAGGACAAAAGCTACAGAGTTAATCTGACTAAAATGAGTGAAGAGTTTGTTTCAATGTAATAACTGGCATGTCCAAACAAATAAACATTTTTACAAAATTAAAAATGATCTGACAGACTAAACTGTGTGTGTGATATTTATCATCTGCGATAATATCAGGACATTACGAAATATGAACAAAAACACATCTCAAGAGTCCAAAAGCATTCATTACATGATGAAGACTAATAAAAAGACTTGTTTTTAGAGAACCAGTGGCCATTAAGTGAACTGCAACAGGCAAATTATTATGCACAGTAATGTACAAGTCTACTCAATAAATTTATTTTTATTTATTTTATAAGAAGTAAAAAGAAATTGGAAATATCTTTACAGTGATATATACTGATAATGAATGTCCAGATGTCGTCCACACTGATGAGAGCAATGTTTAGAAGAATATGTAAAAGTGCTGCATGCTTTCTTCTTAATATCAAAATTAAGAAAGAAAGCAGTTACAAAAGCATTAGCGATGTGGATATGTTTAAATCAGCTCTGCAATTAACCAACTGATAAGATGTCAACAGAAAAGATAGTTAAAATTACACTATTATGAAACTATATTGTATAGTTATCATCAAATCGAGTTTTCTTGCAAACTTGTACTGTAATAAAGGACTGAATTATGTGATTGTTTTTAGATATTTGTGTCCATCAGATCTCTTCAGATGACAGACATCAGTCTCCCAGCATATCGTCCTCTCACTGCCATGGCAGTGAGCTAAATAATCAAACAGAAAAAGAGCCATGCAGAGCATCATCTTTTACAAGGGTTTGCATGAGTACAACAGAAAAAACAGCACAGTGGTTTCTTGCTCTTTCTTGGAAATTATATGAATTTCAGACGATATCTTCAGACTGGAGATAGCTGGAAGGGCGGTCACTGAGAAGTGAGGTTGTCTGACTGGACGTTTTCAGCTCAGCTTGAAATCTACATTGTCACATCATTTTACTGCTTTTAAAACTACACAAATATGACATTTGAGCACTGGCTCAGCAGGTTTAGAGAAAATCTTGTCAGAGTCTTCTCCTGCTGTCAGTGTTTTCATTATTCGTGCCATGAATGTTGTTAATTATACAAGACACACAGCAATTACGCAGCAGCTGCCTTTTATCGTCAAACTAAAGTTTGGTCAGATGACAAGCAGATGATGCAAAAATGGCTTAGAAAAACTTTTTAAATTTAATTTTAATTTGTTAAATTTGTGCTGGGATGTTATCTTTAGCATCCACATCTTACATACACATTCTTGACAGTTGCCTACTTATTAAAGTGATTATATGAAAGTGTAATTGTTATGTAAATGCTAATTATCTCAGCTGGTAGCTAAAAATACATTTGCAAAGAAGCAAACTAAAGTAACTTCAATGTCATTAGAGTTTGGATTCATAATGATCTAACACATAAACACATACATATAAAGGAAGATAGAGTAACATGAAAAATTGTTTTAATGTGTATAGGCACAATGATACTTTTAAGCAACAATTTAATGAATTTTATATATAATTATAATTCATTTAATTGTTTAAAAATTAGTTTATTTAAAGATGCTGTATTAAATTTTTTGATTGTAGTGAACAAAGCATAAAAATACTATATGTTTTCGGGTTGGCCTACTTCTGAAACATGCTAAGTTCACACATTTGTTTCTCCAAAAAACAATCCAACAGCCAGTTATTCTACTTTAAAATGAGCATTCCGTGTCTGTTTTTGTTTTAATCTGTGTGACTCCACCCACTACCATTTTAACCAATAGTATTTCATTACTCTGGGTTGCCAGTTGTTGAAAAACACAGCAAACAAGAAATCACAGTCAGAAATCACAGATTCTCCCCGACCTAAAAAGCCTCGACATCTGACTAAAAAGCTTTGTGACCTGAGGAATATTAAAACATGCATAAATGAACTCATCAACTTATGCCGAGTTCAGACTGCATGATTTTAGGCCCGATTTTGCCTCGCCGACAGGTTTTGATAAATCGCAGACAAATGCCCGAAATCACAGACAAATTCATGCGACTGACAATCATACAGTGTAAACCAGGACTGCAGAGTCCGGACTCAAGACATTTTTCTATCGTCTCGGACTTGTCTCGAGACTCGTTGGTGTTTGCACTCGGACTTGGTCATTGGACTCGCCAAATGTTCTCTTATATGCAATATGCAATATGCATTTTTTTCTCCTTAAAAACAAAACCTAAAAACCTAAACATACCCTTTACAATAATGAAAAACTAATTATTGTTGTACAGTTTGACACTGCATTTATGTGTGCATGCCCAGTAGAGCCAAAACGTATCCATTCTTTTTTTTTTAATGCATTCAATAAAATTAAAAAACAATTCACATTTCAAAGGCTCGGGGGAGATATAAACAATTTCATAGGAAAACATTGAAGAATGCACACAAGCTTGGACAGCTTTTTGTTTCTTTGAGGGCAATATGTACTCAGTATAAGCTTCACTTCATTTTTAAATGTTAAAAAACATGGATTTTTTTCTTGAGAATTTACATTTATGGATATGAAATTTGACCATAAAAATAAAAAAAGTGTGGGCCCTCCAGGATCTAGTTTGGAGACTTTTTGTTTGTTACAAATAATAATGCAAAATTATTTTTTTAGAATAGGAAATATCCTGTCTCTCGGATTACATGCATTATCAATAGTTAAGTATGTGGTCTTGAAGAGGATCCTTTTTTATTCTCTTATTTGGACTTGTACTTGACTTGGACTCGAACCTCTTTGAACTCAGTCTTGACTTGAACTCGACTAGTCTGGTCTTGGACTTGTCTTGGACTCGACAAAGCTGGACTTGACTACAGCTCTAGTGTGAACTAAAGACGCAATCTGAAAGAATCGCAGACGAGTCGATTCAAAATCATTCCGTGTGAAATGTGTTCTGACTGAAAATAACATCGCCGATTACCTACAGCCAATGAGAGAGCAACATCCAGAGCAGCGGGATGTTGGGGGAGGAGCTACGAAGGTATAGAACGTATATCCTCCTCCATAATCTTCTTTTCGCTGCTAATGAGCGCACATGTGCTACCATTTTTAATAATAATCCCAGTCTCACGTGACCTCGCGTTGTTTTCATGTCACTTCTTGCGTGTGTTTGGTTGATAGTTTGTGGACCGGGATAAAGTTGTCGGTGATTCTTCCTATTGTAAAACTACTTTGAAATCGTGCAGTCTGAACTCGGCATTACAGTGTAATGATTAAAATGATTAAATTAAAAATGATTGATATACTTAAGGCATATTATATTTCACATTGAAATGTACAGTATTTCAGTGAATGGCACAGTTGGTCCAGTAGTCCTGTCGCCTCAAAGCAAGAAAGTTTTTGGTTTGAGTCCCAGCTGATGCAGGAGGCATTTTTGTGTGGATTTGCATGTTCTTCCTCATGTTGGCATGGGTTTTGCCTTACTGCTCCAGACTTGTAGGCCATGCCCATAGCTGACTATGTGTTATGTGTGATAGATTCCAGCATCCCAGTGCCAGTGATTCATATTTCACTGGTAAATTTTAAATAAAAGAATATTCAAAAGAGCATGATCTGAGCTTTTGGTTTAGTCAAGGATACATTTACATTGTGTTAACCCGTGAAATATTTACTTTAAAAATGTGGGTGTGTTTAATTTGAAATGTAATTGTGTAAAGTACAGTGGTACCTAAGAAATGTTCACATTCTTGAGTGCAATAGCAAAATAAAAGAATCATTCCTCTATTCCTATAGTGCTGGATGAGATTATATGGGACAGCACACTGGCAGACCATTTCTCTGAAACTGATCCTTTGGGTTTCTTCTGGTTTTTCGGTGGGTTTAGGTCAGGGAACTGGATGGCCACAGCAAATCTTCATTCACAGGGTCAGTGGACAATTTTTTTTGTGTGGATTTGGAGATCTGCTTACGATCATAGCAATAAATCCAGACAAAAAAGGTGTGTGGCCTAAAATCTCCTGGTGTCCGGTCTAGTCAATGTTGACATTCATCTTTGTGACATCACAGATCCAATGTTGGAGATGTGTATTTCTTTCTATTGTATCCTACTGTATCTATCGACAGAGTTATGTTGTAAGCAAAGTTCTAGAGAGGTTTATTAAATGTCAATTCATATGTGTGACAATAGATATCTTAGTTTGGCAAGTCTTCCAGATAGCTAGTGTGAAAGTAAAATGGCAGTTCTAATAAACAATTTTGCAAATCTGTGTGTCTTGTGATGGTCTACAGTGTAATAATTAAGGTATTTTCCTTATAGATTTTAAGAAATCTTCAATATCTGACAACTGATAAAGTCTCTCAGATAAGTAGCAAAACAAGTTAAACTTAATTTGGCTGTGATTAAAAGGGTACATACGACCAGCAAACTTTTCTCTCTCATCATTTGCATTATGTCTCATCTTCCCTGTGCCGATGGGAAGACTAATGGCATTTGTCCTGCATGTCAGCTCATATTTATAGTACAGTTCCACAGATCATGAATTCTGAAATGGGAATATGTGTCTAGATTTTTAAAATAAGTATTTTAAGGGTGTATAAAGGACTGTATAAATACGGCACAAGAGCCAGTTGTATAACTGCAGCGACTATTTTAAAACCGTTTCTAAAGAAGGTTAATGAAGCTAGTTTTTATGCTGACTTAACGTTATGACTACTCTTAGCAAAACAAAATTTACTAACTTGTAAGACTAAACCGATACCATCCACAACCAGCTAGCAGGTCAGTTATGTCCTGCATCTGAATAAGCATACTTCCTTGCTATAAAAAGGTTGAATGAGTACATGAAATGAGTTGACTGTCTGAATTCATAAGATTTATGAAACAGTAGGTAGAAAGTACTGGGATGGCCTCCTACTTGTGTTTAGATGAAGTACGGATCTAATGGGCACTGTCCTGTGAGGCCACAGGAAATTAGTTAGGGAAGTGCATTAGTGCCCATCCAGTCTTTGAGTGCTGTTGATTCCTGAAGTATTTTTTCCATTCATTTTTCCCCAGAAGGATTTTTTTAGAACAGGCTTTCATTAAAATATTATAAACCATGAACCAAGTGAGGTGAATCACTAACACAAAAACATTAAAACTATTGGGAAAAAACCCCAGAAAAAAGTATTTTAAAATCAGACAAAAGGACAGAAGTACTAGACTGTGTACCATTTTTCAACAATTAATGTTATAAGTTAAAAATGACAGAAATATAAAACTATTAATTTAAAGTTCTTTATATGTATAGAAAGTATATTTTAAAGTTGCTTTATTTTATGTTTATGTATGTATAAAACCAGCTGGGTAGATTACTTAGAAATTGTAGTCTGTTACTGATTACAAATTACATGATGAAAATTGTAGTTAGTAACATAATCCATTAAATGACACATTTTAGGTAATATTATTGGATTACTTTTTGAGAATTTATAGATTACTGTTGATATAACTTGTTTATCACATTGATTTGCATAGATTAATCATGTACCATATTGATAAAACAATGCAAAGATAATGAAAATATATTCCATTTGTTGTTGTTAAGGATATGCATGAATGTGCATTGGAGTGGATTTCAAAGACAAAAGCCTTCTGTATACAAAGACCTGTCTGAATAATATATAAGCATGTAAACAATAACTATACTAACAAGTAACTATAGTCTGATTATGAGTATTTTAAAATCTAATTACAAGTACAACATTTTTGGCATCTGATTACATAATCCAGATTACACGTAATCAGTTAATATACCCAGCAATTACTAAATAAATATTTTAACAGCATGGCCAGGCTCCACATGGGAACGATTGTTCCCAGCAAGGTATTTTGGCGCAATTTGCTCACCAAATTAATCTGTTATTTAAAAAAATATGTTGAAATATAACAGATGGCTTCATTGAAAGCATGCACCATTAAAACCTCAGGACTTAAAGAAGTAGTTCTGTCTTTAAAGGTTTTAAGTTTTTACTCTATAGAGAAAATGAATGTTTAAGAAACCCAACTGTTTTACTCTATCAGTGCTGAAGCTCGCATGTTGAAGCCAATATAGAACATATAGACATAGACAGAGCGTGTGTAAGGCTAAAGAAGGCTTAGCCTTTCCCTGGCCAAGGGGATTTGGCAAAAATGCAACTAAATTGGACAAAAATGTCCCTGCACAAAAAATAAAATAAAAAAATATTTTATGTCTGTTGCCAACAAAGTAAAAATTAATAGACAGTGTCAAATTAAATTTCTCTGTGACTAAATTCCAGACAAAGCGCAGAATCAGAAGTATGTGCAAAACAGATTCAGTGATTATAACAATTTTGTTTAGTTTTTTCTGTGAGTCAAAGTTCAAAGTTAGTGATAATGTCAAGTTCTATAATTTCTTCACTGATTGAATAGCCATGACAGTATAATTATCAATTATATATATATATATTATTATTATTTTTATTTTTTTTATTTTTTAATTAAATAGTCTCATTAAACATATTTTATAAGCTTACATGGCACCCATGTCTGATTCTTGCCTAAAAAGGCAATAATAAGGTTTATGATGTTTAATACGTTTGGTTGTTTTTAGCCTTGCCCTGGAGTGGGTTCAACCTCCGCCTATGCATAGAACATGCTTTTTGTCTTGCAGCTGCAAAGTTCTTTATTGAAAGTAATGCATATACTGTATGTGATTTCCGACACAGCAACAGTTCATATAACTAAAGCCTACTGTCTATTTAAAATAGCCCTTGGAACATCCCACTTTATGTTTCAATAGGAAATACATCAACAATAGAAAGAAAACTGCTCTTGTCAAGCTATTTCACAAGGTCTTTAACGCACTGAGAGCAAAGTTTACTCTTATATTTCCAGCTTAACATCAAGTTGACAGTTTTATTGCTTTTTTTCTCGCATCTTTGCCTATAATTCTGAAGGCCACTGTATATACTGTATATTATATTGTGTTTGAGGTTTACCTTCAGTTCCTGTCTCCTGTAGATGATAAGTGGCCATCCACCATTTTCATTATGGAGACCTGCCGTTTTGAAAGACAGAGGGGAGGTTTGAGAGACAGAGCATGGCTAATCTCATTTGTTTTCCCCTCAGAGCTCGTTTTTTCACATGAGGAACACGAGCGATTGGCTAGCTTGTCCCTGTCACCATCCAAACAAGTGGCATATGCTGCCTATCACAGGCTTTTGCACCTGAAAATGACCTTTATTTCCAGCCCGGCCGCCTGCAGCGAGTGAGTCGTGTCACTGTGCATTTGCGTCTAATGGCTCTGTGTGTCAAGAGCATATGGCCTGTTGGCTCTCCTTATACGTATGCCATATAAATACATCAGTCCTGACTGCTCCTCTATTGTCTTTCATTCCCAGTGACACTGCCGAGGGGAACAAACAGCTCTTGCAGAGAGGCCTTTTTCATGGGTAGCCTGTCCCTTAGAGACATCAAAGACTGGTGGTTGTGCGAGCACATAGCTCTATAATTATCAGAAATGGGCTGAAAAATCACTGATCATGTGACGGTGTCCGGTGGGAGAAAAAACAGTTTTAGCGGCTTATGATCACTGCAGGCTTCAGAGCTTTCCCAGAGTGACTGTCCTGCTTTTTTTTTTCCTTGAGCAGGGACAATGCACAGCAGGTAGACAGCCGTGGAGATGAGTGAAGACTGGCGTTTCAGAAGACAGCATGTCTTACGCGAAATCCCTCTCAAGTGTGCAAGAATGAGCGATGCTTGAAGGTCCTCTCTGGAGTGCGCACACACATATGAGTATGCGGCAAGTAGTTCACAAACACACAAGCTTCTTATGAACAGCTGGACTGTGACTGGATCGCTGTGGCTTCGCATGGCTTTTGAGAATGACTGGCATTAATGCTGTGTTTGTCTTCTCTTGATTGTGTCGCAATTGTTTGGTTGTTACAATGCCAAATGCTTTTCAGCACAATATAAACAAACAATTATGAATCACTGAGGTATTTATGTAAAAGCTAAATTGTCACATGGACAAAACATTAATATATATATATATATATATATATATATGGAACTTTGTTTCTGCCACTAATTAAAAAAAAGGAATTGCAACTTTTGTTTGTAAGCAATGCTTGCCAAGTCATGTGATTTTGTTACATTAAACTGTTTCAAACAGTGGTTTCTAACAGTGGTTTCAAAATATTTCAAAAGTCTGATGTATTTTAGAGGTTCCTCCGGTTGGTTTTATAAGCTAAATTAATTTTTAAATATTTTAATTTAAGCATTTAAATTGATTTAATTTATTTCATTAATATACTTTTATGAAAACATTTGCAATTGGGTCAGAATCATGTGTCATACTATACATAATATGTTTTGCTTATTTTGCTGCTAAAAGAAGGTTGCATGTACATAGCTACTCTTCCTGAAAGCTACACTGCTATTCCTGTTGAGACAGGTGACTGTCAAGGACTCATTGAATCATCTGTTCAAATGATTAAAAAAAAGTGATTCCTTCAGAAATGAAACAAGGTACTGGCCTGAATAATTCACTTAACTGACTGTGTTGCTCAGAGAGACAGCTGCTAGGTGAGGTTTGTGTGGACTATTTTTTGACGGTGAAGAAAACATTACATTGATTATGTAGCAACATTATACCTCTTATATTGCACCTCTTGTTTATCAAAGTGTTTTGCGCAAGCAATATCACATGATCGTGTTTTTAAAAATTTCACTTAAGAGTCATTCTCTTGAAATAAGGTCTAATACTGTATGTAGAAATGTAAGTAAAACAATATCAAAAGTGTGGGTGCTAAGGACAGATTTCAGATAGAATGAGCCAATGATCACCACTTTCAGAGTCAGTGGTCGAGCTTCTGCAATAAACAAGCGTTCAACCACATGATTAATAGCTGTGTAGAACTACACTGCTGCTTTTGTGTGTTTTGGAGGACTTTCATGTTATGATCTTTTAGTTAGCCTCCTCCTTGACCTTGTTGAAATTAATTCTCCTGGAGAAAAAATAAATAAAAAAATCAGTGTGATATGGCAGAAAAGTGAGGAGCTATAAAGACATATCATACTGAAAAGATATATCTAACACAAAACAAAGAAGCATACAGCTAAAGGGATTTTTTTTTTTTTAAAACCTGTTTACTGAAGGATTTAATAAGCCCAGTCCCTAAAGATTACAAAAGATTAAAATCTAATTTATATTTGATAAACCCTGACGAGACCTCTAGTCTCGAGACCCATCCTCATCTGAGCTAGTACAATAAACAGGAGTTAGTGTAATGTTGGTGATGATGGATGGTGAGTGTTAGGGGCAGTTGTGGGGACTATTGAGGCTGGGTTATTTATAATGACAGGCTTATAGCCAAACATGCCTGAGCCGCTCTGTCTTTGAGGGTCCGATCTGAACCTAGACGTGCAGGTGAGTCCTACATCACTGCTGTTTGCTAAAGGATGAGTTTCAGTCACACATTAGGGCTGGACTGTAGCTCACAGCCGTGGGCAGTAATCCATAAGACTGACAAGCGTGCTTTGGATCTGGAATGGCAAGTCTTAAAAGTGGTCTGTGTGACTTGTGCATAGTATTTAAAGTCTTTTAAAACTTTAAAATAGCTTTGTAAATAACAGTCTGAAATTTAAGTCATTTTTCACTATAAAACTCTGCTTGGCACATTCCTAAGAGAAATAGCAATGTCCGATTTGAATGGAATATAGTTTATAGTGGCATGGACTACTATTTAATTGCATCCTTTTAAAACTTAAAAGCAGTGTAATAAGGGAAATATATATATATATATATATATATATATATATATATATATAAAAATAATTAATATTAATTATGTTTAATTGCTGTTATATATATTAGCTG
>JAUMHE010000063.1:15174434-15185041 GCA_032359235.1 Enteromius mattozi | reverse complement strand
AACGTGTCCCTGGCACGAATAAATAGATTAAATTAAATTATGTGACTAAATCACGAACTGCCGTGAGACTGGGTTGTTTAAATAGTTTCAAATCTAGCACACATAAAAATGAGACCATTCTCGTGAGGGAGCATTTCTGCACTGTGAGAGCACAGAAAACTATGTGCATGCAAAAATGCGCTCTCGCGAGAATGGCGCTAAGTAGCTTTCGTGCGACCCTCTACGCTCTCTCAACTGCTCAACCCCTGCTCGCTCATCAAGCACACTTTTGTTTTTGTGGTTTATGTGGCTTATGAGGACACAAATTTGTATAATGGCATGGGTATGACATAGGTATTACAACATGAAGGTGATTTATGAGGACATTTTCAGAGTCGCTGTAATTCAAAAGGCTTTAAAAAACATAGTATGTTAAAAAAAAAATACTAAATGGTGTTTTTTTGAAAATCTAAAAATGCACACAGTTTCCTGGAAGGGGTAGGTTTAGGTGTAGGATCAGTGTAGGGCAATAGCACATACAGTCCTTACAGTATAAAAACCATTACCATTATGGAGAGTCCCCATAAATCACCAAAACCAACATGTGTGTTTGTGAGAGTTTTTTTTTATTTGTTTTTATTAATAATTAATCATGTATGAACAACAATACAAAACCAATACATATTTCACGAGTTCGAACTTAGGGTTAGGGTTAGGGTTAGGGTTATTAATAAAAGGCGAAGCGAGTGGCTCGGGAAGTGTGAGGCTCACTGCCCGGCCCAAACCCTAATGCCCCCACAAACTCCCCCCCCCCAAAAAAAATTCCGCTACAAGAATCCTTACATCAACGTTGGTTGTGAAATGCCATTGGCTCTTGCGTGTCTCGTGATCGATTGTGTAATGCTGTTGTGAAATACTATTGGCTCTTGTGTATCTCGTGACCGATTGCGTCATTCTAAGGGACAGGAGAATGTTTTCTGAATTAGACGTCAGCGCGTTAACGGAGCGGGATAATTTTTAATTATTAAAACCTTGTGTTTTGTTTTTGTCTTCTTCGCATAAAGACTTTGTATGGCTTGGAATGTGACACGACTTGTTTGTAATGTATTTATACTGCTTGTTTATGATTAGTTTGTGCAATAAATACCTGTAACTGCATTTGCCTGTGTTTGTTTTATATTGTTCAGAGGTGGGTAGGGTTAGGGTTAGGGTTAGGGTTACTCTGGGACGCTGAGAGGGGGTCTCGCCCAGGGAGTAATTCAACGTAGAACCGCCACTGTCTGGGAACTTTCCCTGTTAGCTGGGTAAGTCGTTCTAGAGTAGATTATTTTTTGGTAACAAGCAAAATATGTTATGCAAATTTATTTTCTGCCAGCAGGAGATGCTTTAAGCACAAGAAATGGAGGTTTCCCCGGTAAGAGCTGTAGACAAAGCAGCTCTGAGCTTACAAATGCTGCATTACATGCAGGATGAAATGAAAACGACATTTTCTAAAGACATGTGCTCATGTTTACATAAATAAATGTATAGGAAGCACATCCCGGCACTAACCAGACCAATAAGTAAAAACTTTGGTCCATGTTTGAACACATTTCCATTTTAACACATTAGCAGGTTGGTAGCATGTTTCTGGTATTTAGCATGTTTTACCATTTTATGATCATGTTTTATGTTGCTAGCATGCTTTAGCATATGCTAACATAGCATGCTACTAGCATAGCATGTTTTGACACATTTGTAGCATATTTACTAAGTTAATCATTCCAAATATACTTATGCCACAATTTAATTTTATGTTGTTATAGTTTTTTTCTAGCATGTTTTAGTATATTGATAGCATGTTTTAACATTTTATGATATTTTTTATTATGTTGTTAGCATAATCAAACACATTGCTAACATGTTATAAAGTGTTACTAACATATTTCTAATATATTTTAGGTTGTTGCTATGTTTTAACATTTTGCTGGAATTATAAAACAGATACGCAATGATGCGCAAGTATTACAACAATAGATTGATAATGATAAAATATCACATTCACATTTAGTCATTTTGCAGACACTTTTATCCAAACTTACAAATAATTGCATAGTTCTGAAATGCTTTTTTCTTGTAACAATGTTTTCTGGTGTAAATGCTACCTCTTTCTCTGCTTTTCTGTGTTTTCTTGGCTGTTATCCACTGCTTATGTAGTCTGGAGGTTTCAAGAATCCTGCTGTCTTCGAGTCCTACATCATCAAAAACTTCAAGCTGAATTTGCATATTTGCTGCTTAACCAGACAAATTATAAAAGGTCCGGTGAGGTCTGTAAATGTCTTGGGTTTACACAGAGGTGAAGAGTGTAATTGCTACGCCAGATACATGCAGAGACAAATATAAGCAAGCCGTGTTTGAAATTCCATTATGTTGGCACTTTCACACTTCACCTTTAAGTCTAGGTAGAGTAATTTACACATGCTAACGCTACACAGTAAATTCAAAACAGGTCTGTGAATAGAGAATAGAGCTGTTCAGTCATGACCTCGATTTGTAGACTAAGCTGGAGGGCTGATTCAACATGGGTCGCCTCAGGAAATTTCAGATGGTGTGTTTTAGTTTTGAGAGTTTTGTTATACAGCTTGTATTTTAAAGCTACCTTGAATTTTAAAGTTTTATGATTGTAAATTGCTAGAGATGCTAAGGACCACAATGGGTTTCTGATCACAACTATTTGTAGTCTTTATGAACATCATTTACAACATTATTAGCTGTAATCCAAAGCCTCAGGCAAACCTTCCGGAGTGATGTTCAGTTCATGAACAAATCAATATTTTGAACCGATTCTTTCTGGTAAACTACAGTTAAATCTGTTTAGCAGACTGAATGAAACAGTTCACTGCTCGAGCAGCACAGATCATCAAGTTACTCAATGTTAACCCAAATTAAGATATTTTTGAAACCTGAGAGCTATCTGACCCTACATATGCAGCAACACAACTGAAAGGATCCAGGTTCAGAAACATAGTAAATACTTCGGTAAAACAATTAATGTGACATCAGTGGCTCAACTTCAGTTTTGGAAACAAAGAAAGAAAACAAATATAACATAATTTACTCTATAATTAATATGGAGGGTTAGATGGCTCTCTGATTTCATCAAAGGTATCTTAATTTGTGTTCAGAAGATGAACATGGATTGATATGAGGGTGAGAAATTAATGACAGAATTTTTGGGGTGAACTAACCCTTTAACATTTTCTTAAATTGCATTTATTTCTTGAAATATAATATTTCATTAGCTGCATTACTAAGTCCTTGATCTGTGCACTTTGATGTTAAACAAAACGTGAAAATCTCTTCATGAAATGTTGTCTACAGATCTTATTTTACTCATAAATCAAAAGCCACTAGTTTGTTACAAAACCCTTGAGAATTTCTTGATTAATACCATGTCTAAAAAAAAAAAGATCATTTTCTTCCAGTTTATACAGTAGTATCCCAACCTGTATTGACAACATGTTAACCGCCATCGACAACTACTTCACATGAAGTGCATAATTTCATCGTATCAGGAACAGAGGGTCATCAGGTGCAACAAGAAGAAATGCAAAACAATGGCACTGTGTCACTCCCTCTGCTATAGGTTGTTCAAGGGGATCATTCTTCTTTCAGATTCACTTGTTGTTAACTAACTCATGTTCATCCATCAAGAACAGCAATGGCTCCCTGTTGTCCTTCCTCTTCTCATTATATGTGCATCTGCACATCTCTCTGCTGACCCGTCACGCTGCTGCTCATTTCTGTGATTGATTAGTAGTCAAATGATCTTTTAGCTGTAATGGAGACAATCAGAGGTGGTCCGTCTAAAGCTTGTTTCACACAGCTCACGTAAGCAATACATTTATTTGGGCATTTATAATAACAGGTTACAGCATTTCCACTACATATGTAAGTGGTGCAGTGTTGTGTAACTGCAATTAGAAGATTGGCTTTTCTGAATTTTTAACCAAGACACTGATTTTGTATAAGTCTCATGTCTCTCATGTCACTCTCTTTGTGATTGCTTTAGATTTCAGAGGAGGGTTTAGAGGCAAACGATACAGTGTTCCTACAGTTTTATTCTTTATTATGCAAATACAATGTACTTGAGCAGTTTGGGGCCAAACTGTTTTACATATTTCAAAATTGGAGGATAATTTACAGGACATCATACAATCCCATTGAGATCAGCTTATGTCTTACTGATGGTTACGTTTAGAGATAAGGCTAAGAGTAGATCTTTGTACTTTCTCTTTTTTCCATACAAATCACATTGTATGAATTCATGATTATGCCAAGTACAATGACACCGTACAATGTACATTATACGTTGCCATAGTGCATGTCCTTCATTTTGAATTTCAGTGAAAGTGTACTTCAAGTAAAACTCTTTCAAATCCTTCTATGACTCAGATCAGTTGCTGAAAAAATGTGCCGTTACAGTAATTTTTAAACTGTATTAAAGCTGTATTATGTTTGGAAATATTTAGGAATGCTAAGTTCACTGTTTCTCAGAAAAACAACACTACAGCCAGTTATTCTACTTTAATATGTGTTTTCCGTGTTGGAATGTCTGTTTTTGTTTTGGTCTGTGTGATTTACCCAATAGATTTTTGACACTCCGGGTTGCCAGTTGGTAGAAAACACAGCTTATTGTAACCATGGAAGCCAGCATATAAAATGGGTCAGAGATCAAAGACACACCCTGACCTAAAAAGCTTCAGCTTTCGAATAAAAAGCTCTATGACTAGAGGATTATTACATGTTTGCATTGTAACGCTCAACACCTTCCATTGTCAATCGCGCTTGTTTTGTTGGCAAGGTACAAAAAATGGATTCAAGGCTGTATCTCTGCAACTCTATTGACACTAAATTGCATATCCGCCAGTGTAACCATTCCAAAAAATATAAAACTTATGACAGTGCCATCTATTGATCAAAAGTTAAAATCAGTTTTATAGCAATAAATAATTATGCTTTCATGCCTCTATTTTTCATTTATTTTACATTTACATTTAGTAATTTAGCTTTTTATTTTTTCACTTTTATCCAAAGTGACTTACAAATAAGGACAATGGAAGCAATTAAAATCAACAAAAGAGCAATAATACATGACTACTATAACAAGTCTAGAAAGGTTACACTTTATTTTTATAGTCCACTTTAGACATTCTACTAACTTTAAGTAACTTTGTAACTACATGCCAACTAATTCTCATTAATTTGCAACTACATGTCTACTAACTCTCAGAGTAGACTGTTAGGTTTAGGTTTAGTGGAATTAGTTGACAAATGCTTGCAAAGTTTCTGATAGTCACTATGTTGTGGACCCATCAAAATAAAGTGTGAGAAGATATTAAGCAAACAGTCTACTAATACTCTAATGACTGCTAGTTGACATGTAGTTGCAAGTACTTACTGTTAGTAGAATGTCTATAGTGGACTATCAAAATAAAGTGCACTGTAAAAATGGCTGTGATTTTAACAGTAAAAAACTGTAAAAATGCTATGGAAAAAACCTGTTAAACCTGCATTTGGTGGTTATCAGTATATTTCAAAGGTACAAAACAGATTTCATTATTAACATTATATCAGTTAATGAAATGATGGTATTTAACTGTAAATTTTATAACTGTAAATTTTATAGACTTTTTTTTACAGTGTGTTACCCTCAATTAGCTTAACGCAGTACACATAGCATTATATTATATATGTATATAATATTAAATTTTATTATATTATATATTATATTTATATATTTACAGAAAATATATAATAAATAAAAAGAATACAAATAATAGAGCAAGTTAATGTTAGAGGCCTCATTTTTGTTATGTTTTTGTCAAAGATAACATCTGTATTGTATTCAGAACAATGATCATAACACAAATTGTGTCGATTGCTTCCATCAACACCTCCAAAGCTTCACAGTCTTAAACCACTTCTTGGCTCAACATTTTATTTGGTAACATTAGACAGTTTTCATTTATATCTCATTATTTTACATATGCATCTGCTTACATATGCAATTACTTGTTTCACCTTCTTCTTCACCTGTTTTTGAGCCAGACGTTCAGTTGTGTAATAGCATAAAACAGTGAAAACACAGAAAGACCCAAAATTTGTCAGTGGCAGGGGAAGAGTTAATCTAGCTGTCTTTGTGATCCACCACAAAAATAAAGCTAGCTGAAGGTCATATGACTTCTATTCCCTGAGCATGTTGTGGAACCCAATCCATCATTATATCCTCTCAAGTCAGAACACCTCCTCCAGTTGTGTCCATCACTCCAAAAAAAAAGAAAAAAAGAAAAAGATCTCTGTGGGTGTATTGTTTCACCTGTATAAAAATGCCACAACAAAAAGTTCCAGATCCCAAGGGGGCTTGCAAGCAGCGTCAGCGAGCAACAGGAACATACATGTTTACAAGTTTGTTCCTCTGCCAGTGTCAGATCTGAGCCCATGTGGGCTTTGTCAGATTGAGAAGATGTCACATCTCCCTCAGGCACTGATGCCACCTGCCAGTTTAAGTCTGTGCGTCGTTCTTGAGTGTGGCTTATGCATAAGGAGAAATCACTCAGGAAAATAAGTTTTTCTCTTCATTGTCATACAGGAAGTTGCCCGTACGTGCTAACATTGAGTCTCAGAGAAAAGAGACTGACGCACAAACCAGATTTCTTCTTAATCTGTTTAATCTTAAAGATAAGAGCAGGATGACACATATCTTTAAAGATGTATCTCTCATTTTTGGTGGCACATCTATACTGTGGCTCTCTCTGTGTGTGTATTTCATCAGTATGTTGCTTGACAAGGGATTAATGACTTTATTTCTTCAAAATGACATATTCTTGCATCATCTCAGTTTTTATCTCCCCAAACCAGACAGTAACCGTTATTGCGAATCTGTCATGAACACAGATAGGACGTGTATGTCAAAAGAGTCTTTTTGGTAGCCCTTTTTAAGTGTAACGCATTCTTAGACATACAGACTAAACACACACACACACTAAAAGAGTCACTGCATAACTCACAAATATGTTTTATTGACATTTCACTTTGTTACCGGGTACACATCAATGGTTATTATCTGTCTACATGCCTTAGTTCTCCTCTGTCTCTCTCTTTTCGGACACCTATGGCATGCAAGGTGGGACAATCCCGTTTCCCATCTGCCACGCGATCGATATCCAGCTTGAGAATTAAAGGATGCTGAAGTCTGTATCGATCTCGCGCTGCAGCGTCCCTGCGCCTCAGACGGGCCCTGTTGATTCCCTGAAGCACATTAAGACCTGTGAGAGATATTTAGAGGATGTGGGTATGTGATCTGCAAGAAGCCATTAGGAACCAATAAGCAAAGCCACGTGAATGTGAGCCATTTCCTGTGCATGTAATGAGATACGTACACACGCAGTGGAGGTAAATGAAGATGATCTCACGATGTCCGATCTGCATTGGCAACATGCATTAGTAGCTTAATTTGTCTCCCATCCTTGATATTTCTATGCGGTGACCTGATTATATAAAATACGAGCAGTGACGCTGCTTTAAAGAGATAGTTCACTCAAAAATGGAAATTCTGTCAGTTTACTCACAGTCAAGTTGTTTCAAATCTGTATGAGTTTCTTTTTATCTGTAGATAAAAACAGAGCACAAAAGAAGATGTTTTGAAGAATGCTGTAAGAAAACAGTTGATGGTAAGCATTGACTTGCATTGTTTTTGTTTTTGTTTCATATGGAAGTCAATTGTGAACGGTTACTGCCCACAGAAGACAGAAACACAGAAATTATGACAGAATTCATATATATATATATATATATATATATATATATATATATATCCATGTACATTGTCTGTAGTGCAAGTAGTTAGTAGAACTACAAGTACACTGTCAGAAAATGAAAATTGTTGCTAATGAAAAACTACACTTTGTTTGCTGGAGTTTTTGGAATATCTGTGCAAAGAATTCTGAAACTAAGTACATTATTTCGAACAGACTGTTCTTCTCTCCCTCACAGTTTTGTTTTCTGGTGCTTAATTAAACATGGCATTTATTCTGACTGAAACACAGTAAAACATTAGGGTTTGATATGAAAAACTAAATGGAAACATCTTGACAGTGATTGCAACTACATCCTAATGGATTCATCCTCTTCCAGAAAAGATTACCTGAAACATCCCCACATGTAGTCAAACATTTGATTTACTCTTTTAATTCCGGACAGAATGTTTCTCAAGGGCTTGCTCTAATGAGACTTAAGAGAGACATCCTCTCTAATCCGTACCAAGCAGAGAAATGCGCCGTTCATGAAACACAGATCTAATTAGGCTTCAACTCAACTTTTGGTTTTCATATTTAGACTGTGTGAACATGAATGAAGGTGAGAGGGTTTTGGGGTAATTAAATGTGGAAGAAATAGATTTTCTGTGAAGAGGGCGGGAAGATTACTTTGCTCTTGAAATCACTTTCACGTCTTCTTTCCGACCGTGAGATTATTCAGCGGGAGTCTGAGGCTGAGGGAGTACGTTAGTGGGAATGGATGACTTAAGGAGATTTGGCTGCTAACTTAACCCTGGATTTCCAAAGTCATTGTGTTATCCTGCACTGAGGATATTGAGCTCTGGCTTTAGGAGGTGAATGGTGGTATTCTGTCCAAGAGACCCTCTTTATTCCTGCACGAAATCTTCAGACACATGCAGCACTGATGGAGAGATTTGACCAATTGCACCCTGCATCAGCGCTGTTTTTCACACATCCTTTTAGTTGATTTTGCACCTGCACCACTAAAGAAATTATACAAACCAGGTAACAGCCCACAAAATTACAGCAAGTGGCATTTGTAGAGCGCAATTCCCCACCGGCAGGCTGATTATGAGTGCTGGGTTGTGAGGGGAGCAGCGGACCACCATGATCTGATTGTACAACATCTCTGTGATCCAGACACCTGGGGCCAAATTACAGAAACATCTCTGAATCCTGCTGCATCTTATCATTTTAGTAACCATGGAGATTTCAGTTAGGATGTTATTTAGACTTCTCCTATCTTAAATTAACATTCTCTCTCTCTTTGTATCAATAAGTGTTCTTTTTTTCAGTTTTTTTTTTTATTACATATCTTCATGTACATGTCATTTAGACTACCAATCAGTAAATAAACTAAAACTTTGTGTTATTTTAGTATAATGTGTACAGCTATAGAAAAAAAATTATGAGACCTATATTGAAAATTCTTCATTTTTTGAATTTATCAGATCCTTACAAAATAAAACAAATTATTACATTTTTCTCGGTCCGTGTATCATCTGATCATTCGTTTTTTAATTAATATTCATAGTGTAAAAATGAGAAAAAATCACCGATTTTCGTTTTTCGATTGTTCAAAATAGCACCAAAAACAGATTTTGGCTTAATTTTCAATTTTTGATTCACGATTTAAAAAACTGATAAACGACTTCATAATTTGTTTTGTGGGTGGTCATGACACGCCACTTTCTGCAGACTGGTCGACCAAATGAAGTTATCAGTCATTCCTCTGTTCTGTTCAAGAAAATAATATAGT
Source organism: Enteromius mattozi (assembly GCA_032359235.1). Taxonomy (NCBI): domain Eukaryota; kingdom Metazoa; phylum Chordata; class Actinopteri; order Cypriniformes; family Cyprinidae; genus Enteromius; species Enteromius mattozi. Next base: position 15,175,486 of record JAUMHE010000063.1, on the reverse strand, counting down.
CTATTTCTGTGAAAATACAAAAAGGAAAGAATGCACTGACTTGTGTATAGGCCTATAACACTCACACAAGAAACTGTCATAATGACTTACCACTGAAGAAAAACAGAGATATTAAAATACATACTCTCTTGAGTTTTATAATGTAGTCTTGTTGTATCTCAATGCGGTCCAACGCGGCGCGAGCTGCTGCACAGGAGTAAGAGACTAAGAGAAACAACAACAAACAATTTCTGCAATTAAATGGGCAAGTGCAAGCAGGTTATTTGTGTGTGTGTGTGTGTTTCAAAGAAAGAACAGGTGGATTGCCCTAGTGCACAGTTCCAATAAATTGTGAAGTCAAGCACAGACCAGTAGTGAAGTAAACGTGATGGAAATATGCAGCAGTCATTTCAAAGCATTTTATTTAATAAATACATATTAGTTAATATTAATATTTTAATTAGTATTTTAATCATTTAAAATATTTTATTCACTTTAAGAACTGCTGGTCTAAGAAAAACCTGTCTAAGCTCTGCCCAGGTACGAGTAGTGTTGCGCTTTTCATTAGTTTGCTTGTTTGATGAGTACAGAAGGAAATGTAATTGCAATAAAAACAGGTTATGAATCCGTACATCTGTAGCAGCAGAAGACTATTTTGCTGAGCGGAACTGCAGAAGAACTGATGACGGCATGGCTTGATCTTTGGCTGACCAATCAGCAAAAAGGGGCAGTTAATTCCTGCCCACATGTAGAAATGAAGATTTAAGCTGTTTATTTATTTTTCTACCAGGGAACGAAAAAACAAAATTAAGCCGTATTCTAGTTTTTTTACTTTATTTGAAGGAACGAAAAAACAAAAATAGGCGCCGTTTTCTCATTTTTCTACTATCAATATTAATTAAAAAATGAATGATCAGATGATACACAGACCTTTCTCATACCCATACCTAGTACATTTAGAAAAACTGAGAATTTTCAAGTGATCTCTTTTTTTCCATAGCTATATATGTTATATTCTTGAATAATATTTGAAATTAGCTTTTATTTTCATATATATATATATATATATATAT